>JAAAKQ030280040.1:0-10471 GCA_010016005.3 Zanna intricata | reverse complement strand
AGCTTTATACGGAAGTGAAACCTGGACGATCGGAGTACCTGAGAAGAAAAGATTAGAAGCTTTTGAAATGTGGTGTTCAGGAGAATGTTAAAAATCAGATGGGTGGATAAAGTTACAAATGAAGAGGTTTTGCGGCAAATCAATGTAAAAAGATGCATATGGGAAAATATAATTAAAAGAAGAGACAGGCTATTACCATATATTAGGCCATATATTGCGGCATCCTGGAATTGTTGCTTTGATATTGGAAAGAAAGGTAGATGGGAAAAATTGTGCAGGTAGGCAATGTTTGGAATATGTAAAACAAATTGTTAGGGGTATAGGATGTAGGAGGTATACTGAAATGAAACGACTGGCACTAGATAGGGAATCTTGAGAGCTGCATCAAACCAGTCAAATGACTGAAGACAAAAAAAAAAAGAAGTATTTATTTTTGAGTAATCTTGAAATGACTGTAGTCCTGCAACCCAAACAAATGAGTTGACACTAGACAAATATATTCTTACAAAATCTAACAGAAAATTATATATAAACATTATTATTTTTTTTTAATAATCAGATTAATATTATTATTATTCTTTTACCGGAAAAAATAATAAATGCATAAGGTATACCTATGTATGTCTTATAAAACTTAAAGAAACCTAAAAATTAAGTGCATACACTTAATCCGAAATCAGAATATGTATTCAAATATCCTAATTCAGAAACTAGAACGGGTTAAGATCTAAAATTCAATGTAACCCAGCTATGATGCTATCTGTTACACCAAACTTGTGGATGTGATACATGTCAAGATAGAGTTTTAAAAGTCAATAATATTTTTAAAGATTTATGAAAAAAGCCTTTTAATACAAAATTATATACTTATTACTTTCCATTGACTTATTACACTAGTGATACCAACATATGATTAGGCATACCTTGTAAACAAAACAACATGTTCAATAAGCTATTTTTGTTTAATATTTTGCCATATAGATGTTTTATTTTAAAAAATATGCATTATCTGTTTACACTACTTTGTAATTTATTATGAATCAGTCTCCCTTTTGTATTAATGAATATCTACAAAGGAAAACATGTTTGTCATTTTGTTTATATAGACCTGGGGAAAGAGATTAAGGAAGTTAAACCATTAATTAGAAGTAATATCCGATCACTTAGCTTTTGCTTCAGTGAAAACAAATTATTTCTGAAACTAAGATGTAAATTTTATGAACAAATCAAGAGAAAGGTAGAAGGGAATTTCTTGTACACTGATGTTCCTACCGATCAAATACACACAATATAATATAAATAAAAAAAATTTAAATAGAAAGAATACTATAAGGGACTCTCAGAGTATACTCTGGTCTCCAAAAAGGCTCACATTTGTCAACTTATTATATACATTATATCTGTTTTCATCTAAAATGTTGTACTATTACATTACAATTTTTTAACAATAAAAATGATTCTTGGATGTATAATGATTTAATTCCTATTTTACTCCCAATTTCATAAATTTATTAAAAAAAAAAAAAATTGTTTACAAGTAACTTCTATTTCAACTAAAAATAGAAAACTTGAAACAGTTTATAAGGATTTTATTGAAATGTATCAAATAATCTGAATGAGCGATTGAAAGCATTGTCAAATGCCTCGAAATCAAGATGTTTATAATATAGCAACTGTCTTATGTGGGTCTACCATTACTACTATTCAGACACAATACCAAAGACTTAAAGTGTAATTTGCCAGAAAAAAAGTCTTTTTTTTTTATTCTTTAATGTTAACCCCTGTTGATAATGCGAACATGCAATAACATATAATAAATATATTTCAAAAAAAAAAAAATCTAGTTTCATGTACACCACTTCAGGTTACACAAACATACTGAAATGAAAATTAATTGTAATAAACTTTCAAAATTAGTTTCTTCTTCACATTAGCTAATATTCACAACATGATAGCACTTTAATTGAATTAAATAATTAATATTGAGCATAAAAATTTACATTTTTATAAAAAAATATTACAACAAATATTTGTATCAACATTTATATAAATAATAATTTGATATATTTATAAATAAGAAATATACTAGTCATACAGTTTACACATTAAGTTACAATTATGTAAAAAAAATAAATCAATGGATTAATTACTAGAATTTTTACTAATAAACCAGATTAGTAACTAATTGAATCATATTTAAAACTATAGAGAAAATAACATAGGATATTTTAATAAATAATCCTCCCACATTAAATTGTTTTAGATTTATATACAAAAAAAAAAAAATCAGGAACAATGATGTTAAAATTTGTAAATATATAATAAAATTATTGAGCTACATAATAATTCTTTATATTTATATAATATGATTCAGCATCGCATACTTCAATGTTATCTTGACTCTGCCAAATTTTGTTTAATAACAGTGGATTTTATTGATTAATAAATTGTAATTACACAAAAAAATTTTTAAAGGGCAAAAAATTTTGTACTTAGATTTTGTTATCTGTACACTAGGAGTTTTCATTACACTGAAACATACCAAATAACATCTCAATAGCAACTCTGACTAAAATTGAATGTGCCCATTCTCAATTCAGGCATAACCTTCAAATATGCTTCCAAGAATAAAAGCAATACCATTTTTTATTTTCTAAATGACCGCAATAAGGTGACTAATTCAGCATTTACCTGCACCTTGTGAGTGGCATTTAAGTTATTCTGTGTACATGAGTACAACTAAGAAAAATTACTTTTATTCAGTAAAGTGTGCATTCATTATGAGCAAAATAACTTTACTCAACACAATTATATTAGATAATATTAGCTCTGCTCTCTTCACTAGTTAGTTCTTGGATTAAATTAGTGATTCTGCAGAATCTGTGTTCAAAAATATTTAAGTAGAACAATGTCATTGATCTTTACAAAGCTAATGCTTATTGGTAATATAACTGAAAAACTAAACTCCAACCATCAGTAACGATTAAAGAATTAAAAGCATAGTTTCATACGTAACAGAACAATGGAATTGTTCTACTTAAATATTTTTGAAAACCGGTTCTGTAAAATAACTATTTAATTCCCATATGATGAACTGAACAAAAAAATTAATTTTTTTCATTTTCAGCATGTCCAGAAATAACTTGGAACCTAGCGATTCCATTCTCCAGAGCATCAGTTAATAATGTAAATAAAACTTGACCGCTTAACAAACCTGAAAAATTAAAAGTAAACAAAAAAACGCCCGTAAATACTTTACTAACGTAAATTTTATTATTTATCATACATAAAGTTTTAATATGAATTTTTTTAATCTTTTTGAGATATGTTAATCAGAAATCCATATTTAATGTGCTTTATGAAAATTACACATTATCAATTTAACATACTTTTTGTTTCAATTTTATAAAAACATTAATTTGGTTTTATTGCTTTTTATAACATTTTATCAAATGTTTCTTATTGTTTTAAATAATATAACAGAAAACATAACACTTAATAAAACATGCTAAAAAAATAAATAAATATTAATAGATTTATTTTTTTTAAGTATTAAAACTGTTAATAATGATAGTAATGAAATATCCATTTTAAATATTAAAGCATAAAAAATTAATTTCAGTTAAAACCATTCCAAAAACGCTTCACATTTTCATATTAAAACAGAATCATTATAATTCTATCGTTAATAGGAAGTTAGCTATATACTTAGCCAAGTAAAAAAATTATATATATAAAAAATATTTTCTGACAAATTAGTAAAAACATATATTAGATGGCAAATCCAAAAATCAAATCAACAGTCTGGCAAATTAAACTTGTTTCAAATAATATGAAGACCCTAGTGTAATATTTTGTTGTGAAAAATAGGCTATCAAAAATATCTTTGCATGTGTGACTTCTTGCAATACTATTTAATAATTTATTACACTATTTATTATTTTCAGAAACACTGCATATCAATTTGTTTTATATAAATAATCTGATTTAATCTTTTTATAATATTGACAATTATTAAGTTTTTTACAGAAATTAAAAATAAAATTTTATTAAACGTTATAATGTAATAATGTACATTATCATAATGGAATAATAACAAGTTACAGTTCATTAATTATCAATTCAACCAAATAAAAATGAAAAAATGTTGGTATAGAATATAAATCAATTTTATATAACAAAAATAAAGATTTTATTTATTGTAATCATTTTGGAAATCTACGGTATGTATATCAATTAAATCTTAGTATAATTAATTAAATAATTAAACTTACTTACCAACAAAGTTATAAATTTAGTTCAAGCGGTTTTGGAATGAAATTCCATCATCAGAAACTTGAAAATATGTTTTTTAAACTTATTAAACTAAAACTTCTTAGTCTGTGTAAAACGTTTATGTAAAGTATATAATGGTGGTCGTTATATGTTTAAAATTATGTCGATTTATGTCCATTGTAAATATCTCCATTGTTATGATAAAGTGGAAACGGAACAGTATGGTCAACTCACTCTATAGTTATAGTTTTGTACTTGCTTATACAATATATCATTATCAAAACTTATTTGTTCGTTCATTAATTTATAATTGTTGAAATATATACGGTACTTTTCAAAATTATTGGTAATTTGTATATTATTTAAAAAATCAAGTATGTCAATAAAATTTTCTGGGTTATAATTACGGTTGTAGTTTAAAATATGTTTAGCAAATTTAGATTTTTCTGTATGACATTTTTTTATACAATTCAAATTTTCTTGTATTCTAATAGAGAATGAACAATTGGTCTTGCGGATGAATTTTAATTTGCAATCGACGCATTTTAAGTTAATAAGCCTTATCCATTCAAATTAATTTTATTACCACTTTTTATTGTTGATGGATCTATATTGTTTATGTGTTTTATTACATTATTATTAGTTCTGTACACAGTTTTTATAGCAAATAATTTAAATACTTTGCTCAAATTTCTATAATTAACATTATACTTGATTTTAGCATAGATATTATTATTAGTTAATCTTCTTTTACCTTTTATATGAATTTTGTACTTTATTTTAATTAAGTAATCTATCTATTAAAATTTTGTTATATCTGTTAGTTGCGGTGATGTATTTAATACTATTTATTTCATTTTTTATTTTTATATCATCACATTTTAAGGCTCTATATATCAAAGTATTAAAAGTGGCCATTTTTTTGTTATAAGGATGAAAAGAATCACGATGTATTACTGTATTTTGCTTGGTGGATTTTCTAAAAATTGAATTTTTAGAAAACCCATTAAGTTGTTGTTTTATAATAATTTGTTGTTTTATAATCTTTATGTCTAAAAAATCGATACTATTATTAGTTTCCTGAGTTCAGGTAAATTTAATATTATTATTTAAAGAATTCTTTTCATTTAATGTAATACTACTATATTATAATATAGTTATAACTAAATTGTTTTAAATTTAATAAGTATTATACACAAAAAAAGGTCTTACTATGAGTTCTCCACTTTCAGCAATATTGGCCAATATATTTATAAATGACTTGGTAAATAATAATTTACACAGTATTATTAAAAAAAATCAAATTTTATTACATAAAAGATACATTGATGATCTTATAATTATTTATAACCTGCAATACAATAATGACAAAAAATATTGAAATATTAAATGAATTCTTTAAATAATAATATTAAATTTACCTTAACTCAAGAAACTAAAAACAGTATAGATTTTTTAGACATAAAAATTTATAAAGATTACAAAAATAACAAATTAAACATTGACATTTTTAAGAAACCCATCGCTCAAAATACAGTAATACAACTGATGGATATAACAAAAATTTAATAGATAAATTACTTAATAAAATTAAGTACAAAATTTACATAAAAGGTAACATAAACTTATCATAACGGTGGAGACATTTACAATGACAGGATGTAAGTCGGCATAATTTTAAACACATGACGACCACTGTTATATATTTTACATAAATTATGAGGTTTTAGTTTAATAAAATCAAAAAACATATTTTTAAAGTTTATTTTTATTTCTTAAAATTTACAGATTTATAACATCCACATTATTAGTGAAGTCAAACTGAAATTCAACAGGTAGTTTAGTTTACAATCAGTGTGGTCAATTCTGAAGTGATTCATACAGTGAACTGAAAAACTTGATGACCAAAACATTGTGTAAGTAGATAGACATTGAAATTCAATTAAGCATAACTCTATCTTTAATCTGATTTGAAATAACATATTACAGCACCACAGAACATTCATAACAATTTTCTTTTTTATTAATATTACAAAAAGCTGAAACATAATATAAATAAAAAATTCATATTAACATTGTTAAGTTAAAAATTCAACTGAGTTCAAGATAAAACAAAAGTATCAAATGTTATTATACTATATTATACAGATAATAATAGAAATACTAGAATAACAGAAAAACTCTACGGGAGTTTGTATTAAAACTAGAAAAATACAGCTGCAATATATATTTATATTTAAAATTAAAAAATACATTTTTTTTAATAAAAAATATAATTCAATATTATATAGATAAAATCTTCGCAGAAAAAGAATAGGTGATAAACTATTTTTAAATTATAAAACACAATTTATTCATAAAAAATTTTGTAAAGTTGTTACAAAAACTATATTTGATATTAGACAAAAAATATTATAACTTACAGAACTACATAAATTTCAATAATTAATTATAGGTAACTATACAAAAAAATATATCAAACAGTCATGATATTATTTGCACTGATAAGAAAACTGAATGTGTTTTTCAAACAATCAGCTCACTTTAAGATAACACATACTGGAATTAAAATCCCACAAGAAGAAAAGAATTAAATTGTATCATTAAAATAAACTAAATTTATCATATTTTAAAACGTCTCATTTTATTTAAAGAAAAAGATTGATAACACTAACATTTTAAGCATCTCAAAAAGACCTCACATTCATTTTAACTGTATCACTAAACACAGTAGTCTAGTAGCAAAATATGTATACACACATAAGTATAATTTAAATATACACTATATATTTATTTCCCCTTCAGTGACAACTTATTTGAAAACCCAAAAAATATACATTTCTACAGTTTCTTCTGAACTATTCAATCCTTCAGTTCTAAGAAAAGTGTTCATATTTTTAAGAACAAGACTTCATTAAATATCACAGCCTCACACTTCAGTCACGAATCAGGAGTGTAATCGGTGAAATAAATAGTACATAATCAAACTTAAGAGTTATCAAAATGATAACAAAAAAAAATTTATAAAATAAAATGAACACATAGCTACATATAAATACACCTAAAAAAATAATAAATAAATAACAGGGTGCTAACAAAACAAAATGTGAAAAAAAAACATAGAAAATAAATTTCAAATAATTACAGCAATAAATCAATAAATTAAAACTAAAAATTTCAGTTGAACTTCAATTAATTTACATGTACAATTAATTTAAAAATGGTATTTAGCAACTTCTTTCTAACAAACGTAAATACATATGCATGTATATATAATTACATAAATATCTTCTCTTTTGTTTTACTTTGAAAGCAGTTAAAAATGTATAATATAAATTCCAAGATACACAATCTGTATTTGATATTAAATTAAAAAAAAAAAAAAAAAAAAAACCTAATTATTTCTAATAATATAAACAAACAAATATTTAACATTTTGGTTAAAACATGAACTGGCAAAAGTGCAATATATAGACAAATTAAAGAATGAGAAAATTAGTAGAGTAACTTGTAATAAACAAGTAAATTTTTTTTTATCATTGAAGTAACTAATAATATTTTTATCTTAAATATTCAAATAAATGAAGACAAATATAAATACTATTAGCTATATTGACATTAATTCTACTTCCCATGATAATCTTTATAAAATTTCAATTATAGTAAAAACATAACTAAAATTTTAACTGACAAAAAAAATGTATATATATAATTACACCACAATGAAATGCAAACAAGAAAAACCTATACATAATCGTAAATTTTATCTTTATATTTAACAATTTTTAATGCCATAAAAATGCTAACAAGTAACATCAGATGTAATTTTAAATCACATTTAAAGAAAAAAAAATGAAGAAAAAACAGTACCAGACTTAATGAAGGCAAGAATTTAGGCATTAACTGCAATAAAATAACAGCTTATTGTGATTCCAGATCTGAAATCGCAGCACATAATCTCATGATAGAAATTTAATATTCTTTTTTTCAAATTCAAAATACCAAAAAGTCCCCACTCAATGGAATTTATACATTTATATTATAAAAAAATTTGCAAAATATAAAATAAATCTTAGTTATTTTTTATCATAGGAATATGAATTCATTAATGCATATTTAAAATTAATTAAAAATACTAAAAAAATAAATGCAGTTAAACAAATAAAATAAAAAAACATAAAAAAATGACAGGTACCAAATGTTGGATATGACGAGGAAGTATATTTTTAACCTATTCAAGATAAAAAACATCATAACTATTAAGTCAATAAATATTATAGCTGCCAGTTTCATTTAACAGATGTTATAATAATAAAAAGTTGACGAACCAGGGTGTTTTTCACTACAAAGTAAAATATCACATCATTACAGTGTATGATGCGCAGACAGTATGTTCAACCATACTGCCAACAACTACAGCTTAGGATCATGGAATTTAAATGTATAGTCAACATTTTTTTATGATTAGTATTTAGGAAAATCCACCTCAATTATATACTTTACACGTGTGATTTACTATAGTGATCACATATGATTGTTTGCCTCCAACCTTAATTTCTCTACGACAAGTAATTTCTCTTATTCTCTCAAAACAAGTCATTTACCCAATTTTTAAGAAAGGCTATGGTAAAGAAGTTGCTTATTACAAACATATTTCTAGCCTACCTGTTTTTATAAAACTTATGAAAAGATCTTATACAGTAATACTTCAATTGTTTTTTCTTTTCTTTTTTCTAAGTGATGGTAATTTTTCTACATCTCAGTTTGGTTTTCAACCAAATAAAATCACATATTATGTTTAAATAGTGTAACTATAAAATAACTACTGCCACATTCTTTGATCTTAGTAAGGTCTTTGATTCCAAAGGCATGACTGTATTTTTTTTTTTTTTTTTTTTTTTAACCTCCGGAACCACAATTAAGTATATCACTGTATATATATATATGATATATATATATATCATATTAAGTAAGGCATGACTGTAAGCAATGAAAGTATTGTATCTGTAAAACAGTCTCAGAAAAATAATAATAATATTCTTTTGATTCATCGATTACAGATATCGGTTAATTGTAAGAAAATAAAAAAGATTTACTTTGAGAAGTGTCAGGAAGAACATTGTGTGTTTTTTGATGGTGAACATTTGGGGAGTATGTCTGTCTCATCTTTATCTTTGAGAGCTCATGCAAATTATACTAGAAAACATGCAATACTAATATTAATTAGTTAAAAAATACTTTTAATATTATGAATTTAGGTGATTCAGAGACTGCTTACTTGCTTATTTTCAAAGACTTAAATTTTACTTCATTTTTAAATTTTACATCGTGTGCGACTAATAATTTAAGCCAATATTATTAATAATTTAGCCTTGCTGGAGTCAGCACTTAAAAACATTCAAAAGCTGTTCTGAAGAAACATATTTACTCCAGTGCCCCCTGGTGGCTTATAACCATAAAACTAATCTATGAAGCTGCTCTGAAGTGATACTTATGTAATGCAAAAACTTCATCAAAATCAGTCCAATAGTTTTTAAGAGAATGGTAACAGACATACACACAAAACCTCTTATCTCAAACGCATATACCATTTCCATTCTGCCATTAGTAAAAACAAAATTTATACCAGAGATTAAACTTCACATGACAACTGTCATATCAAGCAGCGACTATAAAAAGAAATACAATAAAATTTTACCTAAAATAACAAACATGATAAAACTTATTTTATGTACTGTAAATAATAATTATTGGTATTTTTACTTCATAACGTCTGGTACCATTTAATAACTTACATAAAACTTGGATTATTTCTTCGAATTACAATTATTATTTATATAAGAACTAATTACAGTATTGCAACAATGTGCATTGTCATCACCGAAGAGCAACGATGAGAAACGCAGTAACAACTAAGCAAACAACAGATGGAAAGATTACATTACTAGAATCTTTTGAAGCACTACTTTCTGTACATTTTCCTGTGGACAAAAGAGAAAATTAAAAATCTTAGAAAATTAAATTAAAAATCTGAGAAAATTAGATCTGGAGGTTAAAAAAAAAGATCTACAGAGAGCTTTCTTTATTTTATTCCTATTCTTAAGCACCCAAGGAACAGCTTTTTTTTTTTTTTTTTTTTTTACCTCCGGAACCACCGTTAGGTTATATCTTCAGAGGATGATATGAACGAATTGTA
>JAAAKQ030280029.1:0-10472 GCA_010016005.3 Zanna intricata | reverse complement strand
CTTGAACCTTAGAACTCTCGACTTCGAAATCAGCTGATTTGCGATGTCGCGTTAACCACTAGACCAACCCGGTGGTTTTCTTTCGTGGTTCAGTTTCAATTAACTACACATCTCAGGATTGGTCGATCTGAGACTGTACAAGACTACAGTTCATCTACATTCATACATATCATCTTTTGAAGTAATACTTTACAATAGTTCCGGAAGCTAAACAAAAAAAGAAAAAAAAGTTTGAATTAGCTAGGCTAAATAGTTCACTGGGTACTATATAGTATACTATGTATAGAAAAGTATGCTGCTCGGGCCAAATTTTGCAATTTATATTAACCTTTCATGATTCCCTTTAACAAAAAACAATTTTTGCAGCGAATAATTCCAGATGGGTTTATTAATACCTAACATACAATCATATATATGTACATTTAGTTAGCCTGTTTTTTTCCTTTATATCTCCAAACTGGGTGGGATGATTTGGATGAAATTTGAAACCATGATATCTTCAATTGATTAATATAATTTAATTTTGGTCACAGTGCTCAAAGGTCTAAATTTTAGACAGGTGTAATTTTTTTTAAATTTTATGGCCCTTAGACAGGTAGTTGGGATACTTTATAGTGATGTGTGGTTAAACTCTCACAAAGGGATTAAATTAGATGATTCTAACTAATTAGATCATAATGGAATCCCAATATATTAGTTACGCACTTTGTTTATGTATTTAGGCAATTTCATTCAGGGGTGGAAGATAATAAAACTATTTTTTTTTTTTTTGGTTTTTTTGTCAGTTGTCATTTATTTGTTGTCTTTGGACTAGATTAATTGAGTTTTACGACCAGTGGTGGCTCATAGCTAAAATTAGTGGGGGGGGGCTGCTCCAGAAAATGTTTTTCTGGGTCTTTTCAAGGCCATGGTTAAAGTTTTCTGTAAAATAAAAGAATTAAAAAAAAATGAATCAAATAGAATAACTGGAAGCAGGATAATAATCTAATTCTACACTTTATGCACATTCAAGAATATGGTGCACCATATTTTATTATTTATTTGAATAAATAATAAATAATTATTTTTAATTAATGAATAATAAATATTTTATTATTTATTTGGTTAAAATAATAAAATGTCAATACAAATAATATGTCTTAGTATTGTTCGATAAGTCAGTTCGATTTGTCTTAGTATTGTTGTTACTTGTATACATATTTGAATACTAGTTCGTTGATACCGGTGTTCTTTGGTGTTTGGGTTTCAATTAACCACACTTCTCAGTAGTGGTCGACCTGAGATTGTACAAGACTGCACTTCATTCACATTCATAGATATCATCCTCATTCATTTTCTGAAGTGTAATACCTTACGGTAGTTCCGGAGGCTAAACAGATCAAGAGAGAGTGAAAATAAACAACCTCTGCCCCCCAATAACCCAATGAGATAGGTGATGATGACATGTATGACGTGTAAACGAGGTAGTTTTCATGTACAGATTCAGGCAGATCACTCCTGTGATGTGTTAATGAAGTAATACGTTACGGTAGTTCCGGAGGTTAAACAAAAAAGAGAAAGTATTGTTCGATAATAACTTAATAAAATGTCTGCTTAAAAACACTACCAATTAAGTCCAATGGTGTTTAATTTAAATTCCTATGTACACAGAAACAAATACATAGTTAGTTTTTACTAATTACCTTCTCTTTCACCCTTCCGGCGTGTTTTTGGACAAATTTAGCAATCGAAAGAACCCTTGCTTTCTGCCACCTTCTGATCACTATTAAAAAAACAAATAAACTGCTTTCATATTCCTTCCACTGACTTAACTAGAAAAGGGAATGAACAAGGTACGTCCATACAATCTTCCACCAGCACGCCAGGGTCGGAACTGCAGGAGCAACAGTGCTCTCCCTCCCTTGTAGTCTCATGTGCAGCTTCCTATGAGTGCATGTGCACAACTGCCAAACACCATGCTGCTGGAACTCAATAATATCATGGTAATAGGGATTATTGCAGTTTCATAGTGCCTAAATGTGAGCTGCCACTGTTTACCACATTTTGTATGATAATTTCTACAACTTTTAATCTTGGTTGCAATCTGTTAAGGGAGAGGGGAGATTCAGTCAGACATTTTTTTCATTATTCTTTACTTCATACTTAAGTACTTAAATATTCCAGTTATTTTTTATTTTAAAATAGGTCTGTTGAAAGTTAAGTCTAGTTGGCAGAGTTACATAACTAATAACCTGTGTTTTTTTTTCAATGATTCTTCTAGATTAGATACACATTTTCTTTTTTTTTTAAATAAAATTTTAAATAAATTCAATGTATATATACATCCTGATCCCATAGGGGAAGACAAACTCCAACCACCTGATGGCCTACTGGAGGTCATTTTTTAAATCTTGGCATATGAAATCTCTGTCGCCTCAGCCAAGGATGCCACCAATGTGGACGTCACAAGTGACATTACCATCGGTGTGTAACTATTAATAAAAATAACAAAATATATCTCTAGTCTCAAACAAGACTGAAAACTATAGTCATCGAAGGAACTAAATCGCCTCCTAGCTGAAAGGTAAAGTGAGTACACAAATGAAACAAATGCGGAAAAAACTAAAATTTAAAAACGCAAAAATAAAACTAATAACCAAACAACCAAAACCGAAATAACACTAACAAGAAATCGTAACAAAATAAAGTATACAGGACCAACCAGCATCCTAGATTCCCTCCACAATCCATTCCCTAGCTAAATAGCGCAGAAATTCTACAACCATTGACCATTTAGCCCAGTCCTTCCAGTTTTGACTGATGTCAAGCATTGCTTCGGCAATATCCAGTTGACAAATTACTGCAATGCACTCCAGATCGTATTTAGCACATTCATACAAAATATGGAAGGCATTGTCCTGCATCCAACACTGCAGGCAAAGATCTGAAGACTATGTCGCTGAAGCCAGCCAGCCTACCTCTGCAGGGCGTTCAAGGGTAATGGGGCCTGTGACCGGTAAGAAACTGAGTTACATACTTGTTAAGGGAAACTCTTGAGACGCCCCAAAGCAACATTCTTTTTGATATTTTGATATACAAGTGAAAACATTCTTTCTGGTGGTATGCTCATTTAAAATTAAAATAAGAACCTATACTGTCGGTTAATAAATTAACATTAAATCTTAAAATTATATATTTGATTTTTATTTAAGTATATTTTATTTTTTGAAATAAAAATACATTAAAGTAAATATAAGTACGAAGAGGAAAAGAAATGAATTTTGATTGCTTATAAAAAATCTCAACCCTGACTAAGTTCTGACCCAGAAATTCTAGATAAAAAATGTGTAAGATGCTAGTTGAAAATAGCATTGTGCACCTTTAAAACATCAGAAGTAACTTTCACGCTTGGAATATTCATGCCGACAATTTTGGCAGAAAATTAGCTTTAGGACTAGTCATATAAAAAATGTATCTTTATATTCAAAGAACCCCCATAATTAACAACCATTTGTGCTTACACAATTAACTTTATATGTCTACATACAGTTTATTTGTATGTTTCATAATTTTAATTTGTTATATATATACAATTTTCTTGAAAATATATTGCTACAGTAAACTAAGTTTATTGATGTAAATTAAGAAAATATATTGTACTCTGTAAACATGTTTGTTTAGTGCAATAGTAACATCTATCAACCCACCAGGCTAGTCTACAGGTGAACTCATCATTGCAAATCAGCTGATTTCTAAATCGAGAGTTCTAAGGTTCAAAATCCTAGTAATGATAGTGACTTTTAGATGGATTTGAATCCTAGATCGTGGATACCGGTGTTTTGGTGGTTGGATTTCGATGAACCACATATCTCATCTTGTACAGTCTCACTACTGAGATTGTACAAGATTACACTTCATTTACATTCATACATATCATCCTCATTTATCCTCTGAAGCAATATTTTACGGTAGTTTCAGAGGCTAAACAAAAAAAAAGTAACTGCTTATCTTTGTTATGTTAATTTTAGCTATATTGAACATTTATTATCTCAGGAACTAAAAAAATTTATCCATTGAAGCCACAGGCTTCAATTCTGTTCTGGATACTTTGTATTCTAAGTAGATCAGATGCATCTAGATATATAATTGTATAACACTTCCCTAATGAAATATAAATTAATAATTTTTTTTTTTTCCAATTTTTTAGAAATTATTATTTTTTTAATGTATAATTTTTCACATTTTTTTTTTTATAATTCTAGATGTATTGCAAGATACACTCATATAGAATAATGAAAACAAAAAACTCAAATTGTTATATTCATTGGTTTCTAAGAAAATGGGTAATAAATATAGAAAAATACGATTTTTTGGAAAACAGGATTTAAAAATTACATAAACACTTTTATTTTTTTTTAAGTTAATTATTTCAGAACTATTCGGTTTCATAATCAGAGTTATTAGTGTTACCTTCTTGACCTTCTAGCTTTTGCTTTTTATTTCTGTTTGTCTGTCAGCCTTTATTTCTGTCTGTTTGTCTATCTGTTTTATTTCTGTTTGCCTTTTTCTGTATTTCTTGGGCTTTTTTCCACCTCTGTAACCTGATCAGTCTTTTATAAACTTTTACAGTATCAAGATATGGATTGACTCCAAGATGCTGCAGAATTTCAAAACACACTAATTGTTCCCATTATTAAATGTTGACACTGCAGCGTGTACTTCAAACTCGAGTGTTTCCTTTTCACAAAAATATTTTTTGGCAACCAGTTCCAAATTATGTGGTTAAGAGACTTGTTAAAGTTATGCATCTGTCTATAGAGATATTTTTTCAACAAATCTTCATTAGATAAACTCTAAAATATTGGCTTCATACCTTTAAGAGTAACATATTGGGAGAGAAGTTTTCTGTAAGCGAAATTAATTTTTACTGGTAAATTTGTCAGTTATATTGGCAATTTGAGCAATGTTGTTTGAAAAACAGCTGTGAACCAATTTTTTTTTTTAACATGCAGTTATGAATCTTATATCAAATAATTCAGAAAATATTGAAAAATAAACTAACAAGTTCCAAAAAACCTTTTTTTGACCCTTTACCAGTTATTAGTACCACTGAAACAGCATAAATAAATTTGATACATATCTAATCTTAACATGTTACATTCATTTGTTTGTAAATAGCAAAAAATGTATTAAATTTCTGAAATAACTGTTACAATAGTTTAATTCTTGTATTTTTGTTTTATTTCAGAAATTGGTAGTAATATTGCTAATGTTGTTTGCAACTGCCCTGGCTGTACCATTGGATTATGATCCGACTGACACCAGGAAAAGTGACAATCTCGCATCGCCGTACGATCCAGAAGATCTTGGATTGTTAAAGGCTAAAATGCTGATAAAATTTCTCCTCTTAAAAGGATAATGCAAAAAATGACTGCAGTCGACATAAAAATCTCAAGACATATCTCTATTTCATTTGTATTATAATCATAATCAATCATAAAATAGTTTAATTAGTTTTTAGGTAAATGTAAAAAAGTACAACTTATTAAATAATTTAAAATACTGTATTTATAATTTATTTTGATTTAGATTTACCCCAGATCAATCATTTCAAGAAATAATCAGAAATGAAGTGAACTCATTTCATTACAGTAATCATGAAGTAATTACAAAAAAATGCATGCTATATAACTGTGACAATGGATAAAATAGTTATCGCATATTACAGTAATATACATACCAAACCCTGTACGGGGAAGACACCTATCTTGTGACGATTCCGGTCAGCATACCACCCCCTCCACTCCTAGCCCTGTTGGGCTTTATCAGAGGTCGTCTAGTCTATGGACTTTCTAATTGATTACATCTCACAGTCACTAGTAACAATTTCTCAAAAGTCCCATGTGACATTTTTTCTCGCTACATTCTCCAGCCCAACCCCGGCAAGTCCATGCCCTCACCCCACGGAAGCAAGGACCATCACACCTCCCAGCAGTGTAGACACCACCCCCAATGACACCAGTACTCACAATATTGAAACCTATATCATCTAAAAATACATCTAATTGAGGCTCAATGGCAAAACGCCTACCTCCAGTCAATCAAATGTCCAAACTGAAACTCTAGGTAAACTGATCCTATCTTACTTAGACTCTCTCATACGATCTACATAATGTAAGAAAACAGAGGAAGCCAGCAACTATCTACCACTCACTATGGGTTTTGTAAATCCAAATAGGAGGCCAATCTCTTAAGTTTTTTGTCTTGGCTCTTATTTGTTCCACATAAATCTATTGCCTTTTACAATAATATACAACAGTGTTGATGTTATTTGCACAACTGTAACAGTTATGAGAGGCATTTTTTATGCCTCCCTCAGTGGATCTCCATCTCCTCCCCTGTGCCCTTTCTAACAGAAAGGATGCCCCTGGACATTTCCTCGCCCACAGTCTCCTTGAATTTTTTCAACAAGTCGTGTAGGAAGTACCTTGTTGTCTGATTACAAGGGTGGCTGATTTCTGCGAGTCATCTTGCTTACTCTTAGGCCCTTCACCCGTCAGGAACAACTTAAAACTAATTTTCTGCCTCCTGGCCCAGTATTTCAGAACTTTCTTCATACTGGAGTCTAATTTGCCACTGGCATCAGCCACAACCAATTCATGCTTTTCCACATCTCTGATAAGGTCAAAGCTGTGCAAAATGACTTTGAGAACCACTCCACGACTCTTTCCCTTAACCAATAAGACATAATTGTTCCCTGTGTTCTCTTCATCTAGTTCTCATTTTTTCCTCATCTAGTATTGTTACTGCTGTAGCATCTCTAATTACAGTACCCAAGGGAAGGCTGCCTACCTCCAGCCTCCTCCTCACCGCGCGCACAACCGAACAAACTTGCCCGACAAAGAGCTCTCGATCTCTCCACCCTAGCCTCATCAACCATCTTGGGGAAGCCACCCTACTATATGATACTGTTATACACCTGCTTAAGTCAACGTCTATCGATCGCCACCAAAAGATCATCTTCCAATCCAGATTGTAGCAACTCCTGCAGAGATATCGCATCGACTCTCAGCATCTGAGTTTGTTTGTCTTCCGTGTCTCTTTCCTTGCTTAGATTTTATAATAATTCGTTACATGCAACACTGATTTAGTATCCTGGCGGCCGCATTCCTCATAACTTTTTTAGTATCTGTCTGCGCCCCGCATAGTTCGACAAATGACTTCGCTTAACCAAGCAAGATGTCAGTTTCGGTGACTGTTTCCCTACGATTCACAGTTGGGAATAAGTCTTCTCTTCATTCCCACAGCCTCCATTGTGGCGTCTGGCACCTTTTACGATCCCCCTGCATTCCGTACGTTGACTAGTAAAAACTCCGTCCGTTGTGAATCTAACTCCCTAACTACTCGCGAGTTAGACATATCCTGCACAATATTTTGGGGAGTCGGGGGAAAATTAAAATGTATGAGGTTAAATATGTAATAAAATGTTTTGGGGGAGGTGACCGATTTCGGACAGAACCAAAAGGATTTGATAAATGAAGGAAGTGTGAAGAAGTTATAATACTGTGAAGTTGTGAAGTATTAATTGACCAGACAGAAGTTAGAAAAAATTTCTAGTTTTCATCCGGAGGTGCCGGTTTCAAATCTCGCTCAGGCATGTCATCTTCACAAAAATGACATGCTTGACCATTGCTAAAACATTGGCATGCCCGATATGCCAATTTCTACAAAAACTGTCATTCATCTTATCCTCTGAAGCAATACCTAACGGTGGTTCCGGAGGTTACAAAACAAAAGTAATAGTTTTCCAGAAATCCCTTAAAATAACAACTTAAAATGAAAACAAACCTACGGCAAAAACTGTTTGGAAGATCAAACAGCTGTTCACCAAACGTGGGAAATATCCCTTACGCGCCAATTGAACTAGGCTAACCTACAAATGTCTGAATCAATTGCAGTTACTAGCCCAAACATTGTTTACAGTAAACGTCAGTGGTTATGTCACCTATTGGTGGCTACTTGTATATAATCTAAGAATTTTGTTAAAGTATAACAAATCAGTAAATATTAAAATAAATAAAAACATTTAATCACTGACCTGAAACTATTTTGGATCAACCAAATGGTCCATCCGCACTTCAATAATCATTTCCCCACTATTACCCGTAGTACACAGTAACACACCGACATCACCCCAAAAGAAAAATTATATAAAGAAACAAATCAGTCCATTGTCCAGTAATCAAAAATTAAAAAATACGTCCAGAAATCACTCCCCTACTATGTTTAAACGTTGGTACCGTAAAAAGTCTGATAAACGTACAGAAAACGCCTAATGATTGCAGAGCGAAAAAAACACCAGACTATCACCTGTATTAGTTCTCAACTAGAGTTCATAATACTTGGCTTATCCGTCCATATTTTTATAGTAAATAGAATCACGATATACTATAAACTATGTTTATATATATCAAACAATTATAATGTTCATTAATTTATCATTTAGCATTTGGCTGCTGACGTAATTATTATACTTGTTGAGAATAAGCGTATATCTTTATAATATTGTTAAATGTACCATTTCTTTTTACGGCAAAATACTTAATCGTTTAAAAGTAAAAATAACAGGATAATAAAATAATTAAAAGTAATCTATAATACCAAACAGTAAAATAAAATAATAAATTGTATTTATATGCTTCTGTGCATGAAGAAGCTAAACTGAATGTTTTCAGTTTAGATAAAAGGCACTGTACTAATCGTCATAGTCTAATAGATATTAGATATACTAATAGATATTTTTCATAACTAGTTACAAAAGAAGCTTACAATCGATTCCAAGTAGTACAGATTGTTTTGAGGTAAAACATTTGCTAAATTTCATTTTTTTAACGTATCACGGTTGAAAAGGGTATATATTTATTACTAGTAAGCATTAATAATGAAACAGACTGTGTACTACTTGGCAATATCGATATTATAGTCAATATAATGCAGTACGTACCGTGTTAAAATTACATTATAGACTGTCTAGGCTAAAAAGATAAAGAAAGAAAGCAATAATAATTCATTATATATATTTAAGTGTAAAATAACACGTACAATTATATCAGCCTTTTTAAAATTCTCATGTATCAGGATAATTCTATGCTATTTTTTAAATTTTTTTTTATTAAATGATAATGATAATTTATGATTCCGTACAATAGTCATTATAATTTATCTAGTTTATAATTACATGTAAGAAATGACTTACTTGTTAAATGATTGAATAAATTCTGCAT
This sequence comes from Zanna intricata, assembly GCA_010016005.3. Lineage (NCBI taxonomy): Eukaryota > Metazoa > Arthropoda > Insecta > Hemiptera > Fulgoridae > Zanna > Zanna intricata. The sequence goes on along the minus strand of JAAAKQ030280029.1, from coordinate 1,209 downwards.
TTTTAAATATTTAAAAAAAAACATTGTCACTTTTTTTCTTCTAATTCTAATTTTTACTTTCCTGTCTAGATACCGTTATAACAGAACTATATAGTTCTTTGAAGAGTAAGTATAGTAATCGGTCCAATTTGGGCACATGCGGTTTTCACAGGATCTTAACATTTTCACATATAAGGAACCAAAAAAACTGGATGGAAATTTTTCGGATGTTAATGTTCGTGTGTATGTTTTGTCTGTTCGGTGTCGGTCTCTAAATCACTTTATATCTCCAGAACTACCGGACCGATTTTGACCAAACTTTGTCAGATTACATTTATATACGGGGCATTAATGCCATTAAATTTTCAACCTGAAAGGTCAACGGGGTAAGGCTGTAGAGTAAGGTCAGCCTTACTCAGTATCTCGAGATTTCACCTCGTTAAAATCATATTTCTCTTAGGCATAGTTGTTAACGATTAAAAAATAACAATATTTGCAAAATCATATCCCACCTCAAAAAATGCTGTTATAGTCGTCTCCTATATTGTAACGTCACAAATTAGCAGTAGAATTAAATAAATGAATAAGATTTAAAAAGTAAAAAAGTAACGGTCTCCAGCTCGATCGCCCGGTTGACTCGGTATCCAGATACCGCACCAGGCGTTAATTCTCGCAGCTACATCGGTCTGCCGACCGTGCAGATCAAACAATTTTTGATATGACCAACCCTTATGGCATGGGATCACTGAAATGTTGCTGGAATTGTAAAAAGATGGGGCTTTTCACATACTAAACATGTGAAACTTTTTTTCACATGCAACCATTACCGTATTGAGGAAATTTCAAGTTTTTCATAACTTTAAGGAGTCTTTCTTTTATCTCCTACTTAACACCAGTACCTCTGCCTTCTGGCATGCTGAAAGGGATATTTGTTATTGTTTTATAAAAAATATTAAATTATTTTAATACTCCAGTCAGTCTCTTAATTTTAAAATATTAAAAAATTCTAAGCTGAAAAAATTTTCAATAAAAAATCTGTGCAAAGTGTTGTACAACTTGACTGAAGTAGCTGTGAAAAATAAAGGTAATTGTGTATAGTAATAACATTTGATAAAACCAGAAAGTATCAGATAACCACCAAAAAAAAAATTTGTCAAGAAAGTTTATTATACAGAGTGTATCAAAACTGCACGGCAATCTCTTGGAAACGGATTCTATATCTAAAAATAA
>JAAAKQ030280018.1:0-10472 GCA_010016005.3 Zanna intricata | reverse complement strand
TATATACATATACACATATACACACACAAATTTCATATATGTGTGTGTGGAAATGGGGGAATTTTTTCAAGAAAAAATATACATCTATAACTCGTAAAAGAAGTAATAACTTCTGTCGGCCAGTCCTGCAACTGCCACATGTTGTTTTTTTATTAATGTAACTGGTCTATCAATTACAATTTTATTCTTACAAATTAAATTGCTAGTATTTAATTTAGAAAAAAATAATTATTTACAATAATTACAAGCATAATGTTTAATATCAGACTTTGTAACTTTTTCCAAAACAACAACTTTAAAAAAAGTTGGACTGAACCTCCACAAGGTGTGCCTGGATATATCCAGAACAAATAGGAGAAATTTGTCTGGTGAAATGAATCTAAATAAATTTCATTTCATTTATCATCAAATCACACCTCACTACATCACATCTAGAGTTGTAACTTGGGACATAGTCCCATTGCAGGTGACCCCTTGATAGTCAACCATGAAAGGTCTTTTAAGAAATACTTCACCAACTGAACCAAGCAACACCAGTGTTCAGAGAAGGCAGCATTCAGAAATAGTGGGCTGCCACTTAGAAGATAACATGTAATCAGAAACATTGGAATGCACAGCACAACACATATGAACATGAAAAATACAAAGTCCAAACTGACACTGAAGCAAATCACCTAGATTTCTGCACACAATGTAAACTCACTCATGCAGTTGGTAAACTAAAAATTAATAACTGGCCTAATGACCAACACAAAATTCTCATCATGGGTCTGCAGGAAATAAGAAACACCGATCAGGTAGCTACAGAATCTCAAGGATATAGGTTCTACAAAGGTATACCTGGGAAGAGAGAGATGAAAAATGTCCCACAGTTTGGAACAAGCTTTTTAGTCAGTCTAAAAATAGAATTCAAGTCACAATCCCCAAGAATCACCACATTCATCCTAAAAGCATCTAAAAAAATCTGCACTGTAATAAACACCCATCCACTAATAATAAAAATAATTCTCCAAAAGACTATAAAGAAATGGAAAAGTTCTGATCTATTTGACCTAACTATAAATAACATCCCCAAAAACTGTGTTAAATAATTAATCAGGACTTCAATATTCCACCGGCAAGGAATAAGATACCGTGACTGATCGGAAAATGGCCTGTCCAAATGAAAAAAAAACAAAAATGGACAGAGACTCATTGATGTCTGCAGAAACGACTACCTAAGCTTGAAATCCACATATTTCAAGAGGAAACCTCAAAAACTGGAAACACCCCTGACTACACTAAAGAACAATGACAACTAGACCGTGTCTTCATTGACAAACACCACCACAAGGAGATCTTCTACAAGGTAAAAGTCCTGCGGGGAGTAGACATAGGCTCAGATCACTACATATCAAAATTAAAATTAAATTTACTCCTCAAAAAAAAAAGCTCCTAAAACTAAAAGAAAATGGACTCTACCAAACTAATTAAGAATGAAAATGACCAAAAAAAACCCTGAAAAATAACGATCACAAACAAACTCAAAGATATAATCAACAACCTTAAACAATTCACCAAAGAATTAGTCCCAATAAAATCCTGCAAAAAAACATCTACTGTTAATAGAATGTGACAAAACAGAGGAAAAAAGACATCAAGCATGGCTATTTCATCTATGAAAGGACAAAAAGATTGAAAAAAAAAAAATGAAAAAAAGAACATATGAAATGATTGAAGTAATGGGAGGATCCTAAGGCTCAAACAGTCCCATCAAAGAGATTTTGATAATGGACTGATTAAAGTGATCCTATGCAGTCATAAGATGATAATAATAATAAAAATAATAGTTACAAGCATTGTAACAAACGCAGATCTTCAGCTTGAATGATTAAACTTCGTATTAAATTTGTGTTATCAGCAACAGTTGCTGCCATTTTTGTTGCATTTTGTTGTAACTCAGTCACTTTATTCAAACATTCATTAATCTGTTCAAATGCCTTTGGAAATTCTGCAAATGTCTGTAAAAACAACAATACATTTTTTTAGTGTAAAATCCAGAAAGCTAAAAAATAACTATTATAGTATAACATATGTAGGATGCATATATCTGTAACAGTGAGGGTTAACAGTCCAAAATTGTGTTTTTACCTTGTGATTATTTTGTTTTTTTCTTTTTCTGTAAGTTATTCATAAATGTAGTATTATGACTGAATTTCACGAACTACAGAAATGTCCATAAATAAAAAAAAAAACAATTTTTACTAATGCCAACATTACATTTATCAACAACTCAAACAGTTTAGAATTATACAATGACACAGATAATGATTATAGTGACAATCAGTCAAGATATGGATAATATAAAAATAAGATTCACTGCATTCTTTATTTGCCAATTTTGAATCTGTGATAGTAGTTATGGTCCATTTTGGTCCCACTTCATGAATTAGAAAAAATGTAGAAAATATTAGCCAAATTGTTAGAAAATATCACTAACTCAGTGTCCAAATAATAGCTGAAACTGTGAGCATTTAAAGTCACTATAGAGAAAAGTTTTGGGTGGATTTCTTGAAAATTTTTTTATCAAGATAGAATTTACAGTTCTCATATCACAGAAGAAATGAGCTAAATCAATAATTACTGAGCAGTATTTAAACATTTTCAGTAAATCTGTTTACATCTCCATTGACCAAAACTTTAAATAATATAAAATCTGCAGAAAAAAAAACTTTTATGTACACATTACATTACATAAGTCTGTATTAAATGTATTTTTTTGTGATTTTTTTATTGCTATTCCAAAGCATTAGCTAACTAACTAAAACATGATACATTTTTCCAATCTCATCTTAGCTTATACCTGAGCAATCCCATTATGTTATTACACTTTTCTTTTCCTTGGATTGTGTCTTAACTATTCTAAAACTATTGAATGAGATTTTATTTTTGAAAACTTCAACTTCAGCATTCAATGACTGAAAGTTATCATTTAAGGTTATGCGATGTTGTGTAAAACAACACAGTATCATTTTTGGCACTCACTCCAACATAATTAACTGAAATTGGGAAATGTTTATTTCCACTGTCCAAAAACACTTTCTAAAAAGATTTACAGCGGTACAGAATACAATCAGTGCTGCAATATTTCTTCTCTCTTTTTCTTTTTTACCGTTTAGCCTCCGAAACTACTGTAAGGTATTACTTCAGAGGATGATATGTATGAATGTGAATGAAGTGTAGACTTGTACACTCTCAGGTAGACCATTGAAACCCAACTACTAAAGAACACTGGTGGCCAGGATTTAGTGTTCAAATCTATATAAAAGTAACTATCTTTACTAGGATTTGAACCTTAGAACTCTCGACTTTGAAATCAATTGATGTGTGATGTCGCATTAACCACTAGATCAGCCTGGTGGGCAGTGCTGCCATATCTAGAAAGTATATCTCTAGCAGAGCTTTGCCTCTATATCCCAGCACTGTAAAGCACCACTGGGCCATTCAGCACTGGCAATGTTTATGCATCACAAATAATTTACTCATTAATAGATGCCTTTATATTAACATATTCATCTCTAAGTACTGATGTTTCCAGATCTTGATATGTAGATACATATCAAGACTGTTACATTCTGTAGCAAGACTGCTACAGAAGCATCTGCCTCATTAATTTCTCTAGTGGTACACAGGAAAAGGAACAATGTAGATGATCTTTTGATAATTTGATCTGATTTTGAGTAACTGTTTTGCAGGCAGTAGTAATATGAACATCTACATCTCCAGATACACAATTCCGAAATCCAAGTCAGCTACTAAATGTAAGAATATAACTCCATTTGTTGTATAGGTAAAAGAGCACAACCCATGTTTCATTGTTTTATGGCGAGAATCAGTCATTAAAAAGTCCACACTATTTTAAAATCGTAGAACTCCTTCTTACCTATTATCCTTTATTGCTGTAAATTTTCCTATTATGAGCAATCATGAACATCTTGCAGTTTTTGTTACATTCAAACATCGCCGTATTTGAGAATAATAAAAAAATAACTAGTATGCTTCCTCATAGAGTAGTACAGATTCAAGTACTAAATATAAAATTAATTACATAATTTTTATTCACATTATTTTATAAGTAATCTAGAAAAATCATATAGTAAGTTGACTAGTAATCACAGTTTAGTATTTTTTTTATTCACCCAAAATCTAGTCCATAAATGCAAATAGCCTAGTACTAGGAAAACTACTACTTTAAACTCGCTTCACCTTTAATATTATTATTTTTATCTTTATTACTGTTAGTCTTATCCTTATCATTAGAATTCTATTTTTGGAGATTCCTCCAAATATTTTGTTTTTCAAGCTGATAATCATCAAACAATTACAACTGAAATATATATTAAAGAAGGCTATGACAATAAGCAGCCATAAATGATAAATATTGCTGTAATGACACTACGTAGTCTCTTGTACTCTATTTTTGTTAAGAAACGGCAACCGAGCAGTTAACCAAAACCAAGAATAGTAAATTTTGCAATGAAAAAGGATTAATACTCCTGTCGGTGTAATCTAGATATAAATTATATTAAACATTTACCTGCAACTGACTCAGATTAAGGTAGTTGGCAAGCGATTGGACAATATCAGCAGCAAGACTCATATTTTCAGTAGCAATAACCATATTACCGGTGTCATATTTTATTTGTAAATTACAGCAATCACGTAATGATTTCAATGCTATACTCCATTCTGCGGATGAATTAGTAGAATTCAATTCATGGGGTAACAGGAAATTCTGATTTACCCACATTTCAATCTAAAACAAAATGCAGATATTATACATCGATAATACAGCAATGCCTTGTTGTTCAGAGGTCTTATGTTACAAGAAATTCATCACAAATAATGAAACCATAAATAAAAATAATCGTAAGACCTGGATCCACAAGAAAAAAAAGAGTTAAATTTTTTTTTAAAGCTATCATGAAATAAGATTTAAGTATTAAATTAAAATAATGCAACAAATCTGTAATGAATGAGTTACTTAAAACAAAGTAAATAAAAACAAAACTATGACTTAAAAATTAAATTTATAATCAATGTAGTATTATCTTTAACCTATTTTATTACGCTAATAAATAATATCTTGCAGAATGCTAATTAAAACTACTACACTGAACCAAGAATAATAATTAATTTTTCTTTCATAAAAACTGTAAAAATAAAATAGTCTATATAAATTGAATTCTGTTTGTTATGAAATATAAGAAAACATGTTTTCTCCTGATTTACTAAAATAAAAAAATCTCATGAGGACACTATATGACTTCCTTGTACCCCTATTAAATTACATATACACATTTTTTGCTGCACTTCATTTAAACTTATTCATTTGTAAGTGAGATGAAAAATATAAAGAGGAAGAAAATATTAAAACCAAGGAAAGAATAAAAAATTAACAGAGGTTATGATGAATCTAAAGAGAGAAAATTTGAAAACTAGAGAATGCATACATAAATTAAGATGAGAAGAATTATATAAAACCAAAGAGTGATTAAATGATCGGCAACAAAAAACAAATAAATGAAATGATAAATTCTGACTTAAATAGAGTATTGTGTGACAATTTCAGAGAAAGGAGTAATGAACTAAAAGATAAAAATTTTTCTGCAATTTTCTGAAGATCAAGCATGTATGCCTCAGTGTATAAGTTGTTCTTCTGAGGATCTATTTTTCACTATGTAATTAACTTTAATGCAGATAAAATTTAACAGAAATTTCAGAAACATACCAATCATAACAACATACCTCACAGAGTCTTGAGTAAGGCTGAAAGGGCTGAACTAAACAAAGGATCTGAACTACCTACCTTTCGTAGAAGGTAAAAGTCATTTCAACATGCAATACAAAACATAAAAACAATATAAAAATATTACATGTAACAATAACAACACAGTAACATTGAAACAAAAACAGAATTCAAGAGAAATCCAAGCAGGGCTCTAGATCCTCTTAACAATCTTTTCCTTTGCTGAGTACACTTTAAAACTCTCCATTATCGCCAATTTGGCCTGGCTCCTCCAGTTTACACAGAGATCCAATGCCATCCCGATAAGATCAAGCCAACAAACGTTCTCTGTGTGCATTAACTTGTACTTCAAGCACTTATAAAAAACACAGTAGGTGTTATCCAATTGTCCACACTGAGGACACATCCCAGAATCTACCAGGCCAAATTTTTGCAGTCTGTCCCTAAAAGCACCACAGCCAGAAATAAATTGTGTCATATTTATTAGGGTATACCCAAGAGGCGTCCCGCAAACCAACAACATTTGGAAAGAGATCATAAGTTATAATGCCCACTCTCTGCCTCATCCCATCTGGCCTGCCACAAGGCATTGCCATGTTCAAATTCTCGAACTTTATCTGAAGTCAACTCACCAGACTTAGCAACATACTGCTGCTGCTTCTCAGATGCAATCAAGTCTATTGGTTTCACCCTGTAACCACCAAAACTGCCTCTTGTGAAATAGTATGGTAACCACCCATTGATGTTAACAACATTAGGTATTGAGCCGTTAGTAATATGTCCCAATAACTTTTATATTTTAGCCTGTAGAGAAGCATGCATATCTACTCATTGAAGACATCTCTAAAATGTATAATTATGTACAAATCAAAATAAAATATCTATTTATTTATTGGCCAGATGAATTTTGTTGTAGTGAATCATAACTTTTTAAAAATTTATTTGAATAAATTTAAGGTTTTTACAATTGATTTAAAATACTCGTATAATGGGCAACAAAGGAGTCTTGAAGAGATAATTTTGTGTATCATTATAAATTTTTTTTAAATTTTAGCCATATATTCGATATCTTCCTACACTAAAAGAAATCGATGAAACCTACTTATTCAGTCTTATCTTACAATACTAATTGGATCATTACTGTTATCTCATACAAATTGTAAATTATGAATAATAATTTCTGTAACATTTATTGTTTGGTTAAATCACGCATTATCATTTTGTTTTTAAATTTTGTAGGAATTTTTTACTTACAATTTGGTTAAGAAACAACGATCTACAAAAGAAAGTCATACAATCTGAATTTTTTTTCATCATAGAACAATTTTTTAATTTTTCAGATATTACTAAAAATTTCTTGGAAACCACTAATTGAATTGTTGCATTCTAATAATTCCAAATAAGATTAATGTTTTCAGGCTGACCTTTTACTATTTCAAAGAAAAAATTGAAGAATTAAAATTCAGCTCATTATAAACTACTGATTGACTCTTAATCGTAATCCAATTGAAAATTATACTATGAATAATTTTTAAAAACTGTTTTGTTTAGTTTAATTTTAATTAAAGCCTGTCATTTTCTTTAATATTTGAAAGAAAAAATTATCCTTTCTTATAAATAAGTTAAGATAAAATAAACCCATAATACTAATCTTGTATAAGAAACCTCTGACCTTTATGTACAAAAACATAATTTTCTCTAAAAAAAATTTCTTAAAAATATTGGTAAAACAATATCTACTCTGTTGCATAGCAGAACATTCCATTCCAAAATAATATATCTGTGGGCATAATTCTACATGGAATAGAAGATTATTCTAAAGTTAAGTATCTAGTTTCTTGTTTTACAACATTTTTATTTATTATCTTACGTACACCACATCTGTGAATGACATCAGTTTTCTAGACTGGTTAAATTTTATTATTTTCTGTTTGAAGAATGATCTATGATTCTGAAAACGTCTTCTTTAAAACATTATATTGAAATCTCTTTACTCTTTAATTTATTTGATAAATAAATATCACGGTAATAAGTAGTTAGCAGTGGGAGTAGGTGACATGATATTTAACGTAAATTAATATTTATATAAAATAATATTACAAAATTGTTTATACTTACCCTTTGAATTCGTTCACTTAAGCGAAAAGACACAAAACTGGTTTCAAATAGCGTATTATCTAATTTAGGAGGATGTTTTAAAGCGTACATTGAAAAACGAGGTAACTGCCTTGTCAGTTCAAATACATGAAATTGTTCACTATTTGCAACAGTTCCAACAAATGCCTAAAATGAAAAAATAAATTTCTAGCGCTAATCAACTTCAGGCCTTATATAAATCAGAATGTCTTTTAAAAATTAACTTTTAAACATAGATTTAAATTTATTAGATATTGTTTATCATTTAAAAAGATATTGTTTATCAAAGTGTGTGTGTGTGTGTGTGTGTGTGTGTGTTTGTGTGTGTACCATATTTATCAAGATAATTTTTCACATAGTAATATTTTTTAGTTGCTGACTAAATCATGTTCTATATGAGCTAGAAAATCATCTTCCTGTATAACTTTTATATAGAAAGTTTATCTCCATTGATGAGATTTAGTTAAAAGACTGAATATTATTTTGATATACCATTTATAAAAATTTGATATACTATTCTCAAGTTAACAATGATTTAACAAAAAAATTACATTGTGTTGCTATTATCGCAGATAGGCAAGTTATTTAATTTTTTGTAATAATTATAATGCATGTTAACTACTAAGATGCATTTTCTTTTCATGCAATTTTAAGTCTCATATAAAACTGAATGGATAACAATTTTTGCTTTAATAGCTCTAACCCAATATAAACAGTATTTTAATTTGTACCTATAAGGAATATAGCTGGTTGGAATAATTTTTTTAATAATTGAAGAATATTAACCAGATTTAGTGATTAAAATGGTTATAATTAAAACAACACCTGCAATTTTTTTTTTCTTAAAATATGAAAAATTGATTTTTAGCATGTACATTTTTAGGATCCACTTTACAAAGAAAGATAATAAGACTACAGGAGATAAACATTAAAAATCATGACTGCTAAAAAAAGACATTGCTGGCAAACATTGCTCTTTTCCTTCTGGTTTGTTTCCCCTCATGATTTTGTAAACTAGCAAATACTCCATTTGAATTTTGAAAAACAGATGATCTTTGCAGAGATATTAAGAGCACCCCTTTGTACCTCCCAAAACAGCCACAGGAGCACACCTATTAGTTGCCAATTAATGGTAATGATTGGTTTAGCCTCCCACAAGGTGTTTGCATCACTTCACCATACTAGCCTCGAACACAGTCCGCCATGGGGAGTCCATTATTATTAAATAGCAATCTTTATTAAGTTTTTTAAACTTATTTTATTTAACTTAAATTTAATTCTATTACTTTTGTAATATTATTAATTTGAATCATTCACTTCAAATCCAGCTCACAGTCCATTAATTCAATTCATTAAAGTTTGTACTTCAACTGGTGAATCTCCACTATTACATATATAATTATATGATAAATATAATATATATATTATATTACATATATAATATTTATATAAATATATATACATATTTATATAGTCTGACAATTCCAGTAATGTAAGGATTCCAATCTGGGCCCATACAACAAAATCAATTTGGTCATTTAGCTGCTACAGTGGAACAAACATACACCCTAAATACACTATACTTCTTTTTAGGCAGTCACATAAAAAAACCAAATCAAGATGTATTATGCATCAATTGTTTTGCATAAATTTTTTTAACAAAAAAAAAAAAAAAATATATATATATATATATATATATAAAATACATGTCATACCCTAATGTGTATATCCAATGGATTATCTTTTGGAGGCACTAAAGGCACATTTACAGTTGTATTAACCTGACTATCATTGGGATGAACAACAAACGTTTCTCCATCAAATATACCCTCTGCAAATACAGTAACTGCTCTAATCACAGTTAAATTATTCGTGGAAAGACACAGCTGTATATGACCTCTCTGGAATGAAAAAAGAATGCAAAAAAGTAAATAAGAGGCTTGGCTGATAAATTTTGCACACCAGTATGCTACATGGAGATAAAGGTACTACTGAGTTTGGGCAGTACATGATATCCCCATCTACTAACCTGCATTGAAAATCATTTACAGTTTGTTTGCAGTAGCTGTTAAAATGGAGTAGAGTACGGTCCATATGTCAACACAGTTAAAGCATGGTCATGTCAACATGGTTAAGTGTGTAGTGATAGAATTTTTAACAGCAGAAAATGTTAATCCTATGAACGTTTTTCTTCATTTTAAAATGATTTTAAAATTGACACTATTGACTGTAAATAGGAAGGCGTTGAAATTTTGCGAAAGTGGTGCTGGTAAAATGACAACTGAGAACCCGTCACAGTGAACGATCAATTTCTGTGACTACTTTTATTCATTTTTTATTTCATTCCAATATCTCTTTTCTTTTCCATGCTACACATATATGGTGCTAAATTTATCAGCCGAACCTTGAACACTGTAACTTATAAACTAAAATTAGTGTATATGGCTTATACTTTCTTCATAAGAACAGACAATAGTATTAAATTAAGTCTAGAAAATAAAGTTATTCTGCAAAATCATCAATTTGCTTATATTTTACTTGCATGTGA
>JAAAKQ030280007.1:0-10472 GCA_010016005.3 Zanna intricata | reverse complement strand
CTGTGCTGGGTCTTCCTCCTCTGAGGGCAACGGTCTTGCTCTTTTTGTTCCCTTAAATTCTGGCTTTCCCCCACTTGCACTTATGAGGTACTTCATGAACTTCCCAGGTTATTACCTTCTTCTTCCGCCTATTTTTTATCCTCCATGACTCCAGATATAAGCTGATCTGTTTTTTAGTATGCTCGTTGGAATGTGGGCCAAAAACCAATTAATTTGAATTTAAGGGGGCTAAAATAACCTGACTTACTTGATGGGGAACAACATTGATTTGGAGCTCTTGCTGACTTTTATAGTATCGGTCAATATGATGGAGAGCAAGGAGCGAGCCGTTCTAACTGCTCGGGTTATGGAGTGTTCCCGGAATCTTGTTTTCAGGCTAGAAATGACTGTTAGACATCTCCTAGAGAATACGGGTAGGAGAAAGGGGTATTTATATGAAGTCTTTTATTATAATGAGGCTAAGAAAAAGACCTAAGAAAAGGCTAAGAAAGTATAAAGGATAATGACCCTAAGTTTTAGAGCAGGAAGTTGGTGAGATCCTTTCTTTTCTCTATAAGGAAATAAGGAGGAAATCCGAATCCAGGTAAGAGATGAGACCAAGAGGGTGAAGTTCCTTAAGACTATTTTGAAGAGCGAGTTGTCAGGCTTGATATTACTTTCCGCAACAGGGCAGACAGAAGAGTTGTTCATATGCCTAAGAGATAAATTGTTAGCAGCTCCAATGAGGGGGTGATTAGATACAGTGTCGCTAAGGCAGTAGGACTCGATGAGGCAATTAATCTGTCATTGCTGAGACCTAACACTGGAGACACAAAGAATGCATTGGTCATTCTTTCAACCAGAGTGGCCAAAGTCTAGACTGATATGGGCAGGATACGGATTGGTTGGGTCCAATGTTGGGTTCAGGAGAGAGAAGAGAAGCAGCAGAAGTGCTGCTTCAAATGTTGGGAGCCTGGCTATGTCACAGTTACATGTCAGGGTCCTGATCATTCCTCTTTGTGTTCTAATTGTGGAAAAGCAGGCCACAAAAGGCAGCAGTGTCCTGGTCAGCTGATGTGTGCTCTGTGCGGTTTGGAGGGACTTAGAATTGGAAGTAAGGTCTGTAAATGTACAAAATGAAAATCCTACAAGTCAACTGCAACCGAAGTCACATATCTGTAGATGCTTTTGGGAGGTGGCCATTAGGAAAGATGTGGACTTAATCTTGGTGTCTGAACCCAATATGTTCGCAGTGGAGGCTGGGTTTTGGTTGAGCAACGTGTGGAAGGATGCCGCCATACATAAAACCAGGGTGACATACCATTTTTACATAGCAGATGGTTTTGTTTGGGTCAACATGGGGCAGCTGGTATTGTTCAGCTGCTACTGCTCGCCTAATGTCTATGCTGCTGACTTTGGTGTGTTTGCCAAGATCAGGAGGTGTTGGACCGTATGGTCATGGTTGCGGGAGATTTTAATGTAAAATCTAGAACTTAGGGTGATTCAGTGGACAACTGCAGGTGTTTTGTAGTGAATGATCTGATGTGGGAGGTGGAGTTAATTTGTCTGGCCATTGAATGATGGCTGTTTTCTTACGTTTAAGAGGACAAATGATCATCTATGGACTGACTTGACTCTCATCAGTGCGCCCATGTGGACTGGATTGGCATTTGGGAAGTCTCAGATGAGATCTCTCTTAGTGATCACCACATTATTCTGTTTGAGGTTGACACAGTGGCCTCGAGGGGGGGTTGGTGACAATTGGATGGTGGTATCTATTGAAAGTTGTGTTAGATGTAAGGATTTAATCGTGGTTAGGTTACATCAATAGGATGAAATGAGGCGAGACGTCCTGGTGGAGACAGTCACAGAGATCTGTGAGAATGTAGGGAGTTTCTTTAGCAGACCGATCAGGGTCAAGTGAGTCTACTGGTGGTCAGCAGAACTGACCAAATTGAGGAGGTCTTGTTGGTCAGTACAGTGGCAGTTTCAGAGGTTGAACTGTGGGATCGACCCATATAGAAAGGAACAAGCTAGAGCTACTTTCATCGAGGCCAAAAGAGTTTATAAGCTCGCTATCATCAAATCCAAAAAGGATTGTTGGAGGCAGGTGTATGAAGATATCAATGTTGATGTCTGGGGCTGAGGATATCAGATCATGTTTAAGAGATCTGAACGCAGAGTGCTGCTCTTTACGAATGGTCAGCTGTGTAGCTGTGTGTAACTTTGCATCAATGTCACCACCTGTTGCGCTCTTCTCAGCAGGTGGTGACATTAGGAGGGAGGAGATCGTCGCCGATGACAGTTCTCGGTACAGTGTGGAGTTGGATTGCTGCCATTCGGAGAATGAAGCTAGGTAGAGTCTTAGTCCTATGGTCTTCCAGTTGAAGTGATCAGGATTGTGGCTGAGATGGCACCATATGCAATACTAGAGGGGTTCAACTACATTATGATCAATGAAAAAATACCAGAAGTCTGAAAGGAATCTATGCTCAGGAAGTAAGGATATCTAGTTGATAACCCATTCGCTTAGACCTGTCTGTCTGATAAAAAAACTTTATGAAGCTGTTTGAGTAAATGCTAGTGGTGAGGTTTGCCGATAACATTGAGATGTGGTAGACTAAGCCTGAATCAGTACAAATTTTGAGTAGGCATCTTGATGGTGAATGTAGTAAACATTGTGATGAGCATGATGAACAGGGTGACAGCTAGGTTGAGGCACATGAAGAACATTTGGTGCTCATCTTCTTCAACTTAGTAATGCTTTCAACAGCCTGTTGTGTTCAAATATCTTTGAGATAAGGAGATCAATACCTAGCTGAGGAGAGTGCTGCAGTCCTATCTCTGCTAAAGGACTATTATCACATCTAGCGTCAGTGGCCGAGCCTGATTTACAGGTGACTGGGGTATGCTGCAGGGGTCTTTACTGGGTTCTTCATTGTGGAATATCAATATTGCCTACCACATTTTTAATGTCGGATTCAGATAAATGCACTACTTAACGGTCAATTGCTTTTTACATCACTACCTCTTGCAGCCAAGTGAGAACTACAAATTCTGATAGAAATAATAATATTTGATGATTTCAATCATTTTCATTAAGTTTGTATTATGGTGTCCAATATAATACAATATACATTTTTTTGAATGAATTTTGCACGCTGATTTAAATTTACACCCATATAAAAGGATGATTTGCTTGCACAAGAATTAAGTGAGAAAGACTGGAAAAGGTGGAGGAGCTTTGTGTCAGGGAATCCTTTCAGGTGTGTCTCCAGAATCTGTTGGGAGTGATGAAGCTCATTTCATCTTTCAGGTACCGTAAACAAGCATAATTTTCAGTAATGGGCATCAGAAAACCTCTAAAAGCTTCACCAAAGACCTCTTTTTAGCCCAAAAATGACCAAATGGTATGTTTTGCCTTTTTTAGTAATTGTGGGATACTTACTTTGAAGAGGGTGGCGTCACCATTACTGTAACTTTCATCAGTAGTAACAGCTGGAAAAAATTATTCGGCCCAAATTGACAGAATTTGATGAAGATGAATCAGAGGACTTCTGGTTTCAACAAGATGGGGCCACAGCTCACACTACTTGTCACTTTTGTGCCATTTTACAAGAAATGTTTCCAGGACATCAGATTTCGTTAAAGGGTGATACTGAGCGGCCACCCTTCTCTCCTGATATAAATCCCCTTGCAATTTTTTTTGCAGAGCTATGTGAAAGGTGACATCTAAAATCATTGGCCTCAAACCCTTGAACCACTTAGGGATGCAACAACAGAATTACTACCACTAATCCTTGAAATATGCTGGAGAGAGTGATACAAAACTTCTAAGAATGGCTTCAAATGTGTGTCACTTATGAAGGTCGAGTAAACAAAACTTTGTTATACATGCATTTCAGAAAGAAAATTTTTTTTTAATCTTTTACTGTTTTTCTTTCACTAACCTGTAAAATCTAGGATTACATTCTATCAAACCCTACATAAAGAAATTTCGTTTTAATTTTTATATACATTAAGTAACATTCAGTAATATTCTCACTGCTTTTGCTGTAATCACACAGATACACAAAAATTATTGGTTTTATTATGTTTACAGGGGCTTCTATTAATCTGTCAGATGGTTTACATTTTTATTTGACAGTAGACCTACTTTATTTATGATTTGTTACTTGACTATTAATTTTTCCTTTAAATGTCTACATTATATCTAGATTAGGTAATAGTCATTTACTAGCAAACAAAACTGTTACTGTAAATATTATGAAATTTATGACTAATGAAACTACAGCCAGTACTTTTATTATTGATCAAAAAAAAAATTTAGATTGTATTGCAACTACTGGGGTATCAAAAAGAAGTGTCAATATAATTAAAAGAGTTAACTATGAAGGCACTAGAGTCACATCAAAAAGATAAATCACTGCAAGGAAAGTGGGTGGCAAACAACTTTGATAGCAATGACATTTGCTGCACATAATTAGTATTCATTGGTGAACATTGTGAAATTAATGTAAAATAAAAAATTTATGGAATATTTAATGGTGGCAAAAATAGCTTGGCTACTTTTGGCATTGATGGTCTTAGATAAAAAATAATTCCAAAATAACAACAGATCAATTCTTATTAAAAAATTAGAGATAGAGTACTAAAAGAATTAAAATATATAAAAGAAATTGCTTGATATTATGCTTAAGGAAGAACCTCTTGAATTTATTGATGAGAACTACATATAAAGTTTACACTGTCCTCAAAAAGCATGGCAATGCTATGAATAAGGAGGTGTGTAAATTTCAAAAGGCAACAGAAAAATAACTAACCATGCTGGAGGTGATACTGTCTTCATTCTAAATCACTACAAAAATTTAAATAAGTGGTAACATAATGAGCCCGAATGAAAATTATATTGGTGTGGAAGTCATCTTCCTCTTCAGGCAATTATCACTTGCACATCAATTACAGTAGTTTTCTAATAGGGTGATAAAAAATTATCCTTAATTTGCCTGAAAATAATAAAAGAGAATGTGCCAAACCACAAACGTACAAGAAGATAAGACACCAAATTTCTCATCAAAGATTCTATGGTAGACTGGCTAAAGAAAAATTAGTTTTAGGGAAGATATGTTAAAAATGGAACTTATAAGTTAAAACACGTAATAAGGAAAAAAGCAAAAAACAAATAAATTGAATAGCTTAAAAAAGGACATTTTTTGTTATGCTTACCACCTTATCACCCATACAACAAATATGGGTTCAAGTCAAAAACTGGGTTGCATGTGATAATTCCATGTTTCAGACAATTGACTTTGTAGAAGTATGCAAATTAAAATTTGGAAGTAATACTGTTGATGTCTGGAGAAACTTCTGTCAACACATCAAAGAAACTGAAGACCAATATCGCCAAATGCAAGGACATGCTGAAGGTCAAACTGAAAATTTTATTATAATTTTAAGTTCAGGTGAAAATGCTAGTAGTAGTAGTATTACTATTAAAGATGAAAATACTGATTAAAACATTGTTTAATATCAGTATATTTCACTGCACATCATTTCAATTTATATTTATATTATCTTATTTTAATGGATGACTAATTTTTATAAACAATATTTATAAAAAACAAAATGTTCACTGAGAGATCTATGAAAGCAGAACTATAAAACTATAGTCTGGCAAATGAAAAACTGCATTTGAACTTAGACTGTAGTAATTTCTAAATAAATGATTATAAAAAAATATAATAAATATCAAACCAAAGCTTCTTTCTTTCTATAGTGTATTCAGAAAGCCTCTGTGCAGTACACTTTAGAATTATGTAGTGCATTCCATTCTCTCAATGTTTAGTTGCTTGCCCTATAGATTTGTTGGGCATTGCTCAGAAATAACCAAGACGTCAGTTATTGAGTTTTGATTGGATATGTTTTGTTAATCACAACCAAAAGTTGGGAGAAACATAATGTTTCATTCGGTGGAGGAACACATTTTTCTTGTTGAACACACATCTTTGATGATGGTGACAAGTATATTGATCTAGTAAAGCACAAGTTTTCTGAAAAGTTTTAAAATATTCCTGCTCCTTACTACATTGCAGTTCAAATTATCAAAATATTTTGGGCAATAGTCTCTGCCAAAAACGCTGATCAAAGTGGAACACCACCTGAACTAAACAAAGAGAAACTACTTGATACTGCTGTGTTATGGCTGAAAGTCCATCAAAGTCAATACGTAAGTTAGTACAGCAGCAAGATATTAAACCTGCTACTGCACATAAAGCTATAAGAAAAAACTGAAAATTTTCCCTACAAAGTAATGTCTGTTCTAAAACTGAAACCTACAGTTCATGCCAAAAGATTAAATTATTATCGATGGTTTGAAAATTTTATGGACCAAAATTCCATAGGTATCCTAAACATTACGTTTTTAACAGATGAAGTGGTTTCATCTGGGAAGGTAATCTTTACATGAAGTGAAAATTGGAGTCTGGGTAGGTGCGACTAAAACACGTATTGTAGGTTAATTGAAAATACAATTAATAGTGATTGTTATTGTGCTGTTTTAATAAAATTCATTAGTCAGTTAACAAAAGTGGAAATCAATCACAGTTGGTTCCAACAAGATGGCGCCACAGTGCACACAGCTAACAGGTCAATGACTTTTTTATGAAATGTTTTTGTTGAACAAAATCATTTTGAGGGGTTTGTGTCCTGCATGTTTGCCTGATCTGACTCTCCTAGATTACTTTTTTGGGGGACAGTAAAATAAGTAGTCTATCGCAACAGGCCATGCAGGATTGACTAACTAAAAACTGCAATAATGACCTACGTACAAGGCATTCCAGTACATTAGCTGGTTAGTGTTTGAAAACAAACTGAAACGTGTGCAGTGCTGTATTGATGTTGGAGGATGTAATTTTCAACAGGTTTTATAAACTATTCCAGTTACTGTAATATCCATTTCTATAAAATAATTAAATAAAAATTTGAAGTAATAATTAAGTTTCATTATAACACTTCCATAATTCTAGTGCACAACTTTTCTAACATACTGTACATTATTTTACAAAGAACTTATTCAAACAACAATAAATGTAAGATTTATAAAAAAATCATGGGAAATCTCCTTGTTCTAGAATATTTACAAAATGTTTTTGTAGAATGTTAGGTTTATATACATTAAAGATGGACCGTTATCTTGACTCTCATCAAGTTTCAGGCTAGATTTAATATTCTGGCAATGGTTTTAAAAAAAAAAAAAAAATTGCTATCACCATATGCAATTGTGATAATGAAATAATTTTTCACATTAATAATAGTTTTACAATAAAAATTAAAACTATTTTTAAAAGACTCCTATTACAGCAGAAAATGGAAAAGGAAGGTAACACAAAAATATTTGTATAAATTCCAAAGCCATATGCAGTATAGATTATACGCAGTAAAGAATCAAGAACACTATTTCAGTGTAAACTTGGAACCTACTAAAATACATCAAGACAGCAAAAACATAACAACCTTTCAGTTATTAATAATAAAGATGTTTCTTTCAGAAACAATATTTTTTTATATAATTTTAAATATATATTCCTAAGACAGTCGTAAAAGTATAGAATCAAAAAATAGCAATGTAACATTATTCATCAATTAGACCAAATTATTTATAAATATATTTTAAAACTAACATAATTAACAATTAATGTTGTTATATCATTTAGTAACTATTTCATATTATTTTCAATTTCTGTATTATTTACATAAACTGTTAAATTAAAACTCACTGTTTATACTTGTACTCATGAGTGCACAATCAATTACATACACAAGAATAAACTGAAAGTTATGGTAAAATTATTTTTCTCCTAACATAACAGAGAAACAGGCTATAAGATTGTACACAAACAATGCAACAAAATTTACAATGCTAGTTGAAGTTACTGACTTTTATTACTTTAAATTTCTAATACCTTTAATTAAATTCTGTAATTATTTTTAATTTTTCCATAGCCTATACGATATTTTTACCACAAGAATATAATTTCATTTAAAACATTGATGAGAATTCAATGAATTAATTATTCAATTTTCAAGATGAGGCACGAGCTTATTAACACCCAAGTAGTCAATTATTTAATCTTTTTCACAAAATATACTGCTCCAAAATTTTTCAAATATTTCATATTGTTGCAAGATCATGCATTCTTTAAGCTAAAACTGAACAAATCTTGTCAGGTTGTTTTTTTGAATTGTACAGGCATCAACTTCTAAGGTCATTAGCCTTATTACATTATTTAAAAATAGAATAAAATCACCAATAAGATTGTCACATGAAATGGTGTACGGGGTACTTACATTTATATAAAACACAAAAAAATAAACAAGATACTAAGGAAAATTTAAATAAAATACACAAATTGCTAGACAACATCAAAAAACAATACATACTCCGTACTCGGGTGTGAAGGGCATTCACATATGGAAATCCACAATACAATAATACGACTGGTTTAGTAATTCACTGGCATGAAGGTAAGCAACGCAACTATTTTTTCTTCCTTATAGTTTTCCAAATCAGCATCAATAACATTTCTTAACAATAACCTCTTTGTGGGATTTTCGTACGTTGTACATTCTTCAAATTTTTGCTTAACTATGAGCGGTTTGTCACTTATACCATACATTGGTCTTTTTTCTCCAGTAAGCATATATGACTTTGTTATTAAGGTGTGACCGATTCTGAGCCTCACCAATAACACTTGCTCCTGGTGAAACAGTTTTGCGTCATTGTTCCATATATATGGAGTAGTTTTTATTGCATTCAGTTTATACCTTAATCTTCTCCATTCATTGTCCCAACTGTTTCCAATAACATTGGTTAATGATTTTTAACATCTGCCACTTGAATAGAGATTACATCCATATTCTCACAATTTGTTTCCATTCGGGGACTTCATCTGCAGCTTAGGTTCATGAGATACCAGCATGGTCTGCAGTCCATTTAAATACATCATTATTTACACTGATGTAATACATAAAGAATGGACAGGATACTGCGACAACAACATCTTTAGTGTTTTTTCTTCGAATAGCAATTATTGTGGAACACAAAAAAATAATAAAAGAAGCCCCTTCTTTTCACAGAAATGCTTCGCAGAGTGAAGAGCCTGCTGTACAGAAATAAATTCTGCCATATAAATACTGGCCATATCAGGTAGTTTCTGGGAATGGGGTTCACCATTACCATATATTCTAAATCCAACATTATCTTTAATTTTAGATCCATCAGTATAAATCACTGTATATCCTGCATATTGAAAATTGATAAAAATTGCCATGAATGGTCCATTCATGTATTAACATTATTCCACGATACCAAGTCCTATCAAAAGCCTTCTGCAGATAAAAGAAGACTGCAACACAATGTAATTGTTATATATTATTTTTTTTTAAATTGATCATTTGATCAGTAGTCGAGTGGTGTTGCCAGAATCCTGAATAATGTGAGGAAAAAAGACCTTCATTTTCTAAAATCCAAACGAGTCAATAATTTATCTTTCACTAAAATTTTTCCAGTAGCATACATCAAAGAAATAGATAGTAACTATATCTATATGATATTTTTATCTATTTTTGGAACTGGGAAAATATATGATTTCTTCCACAGCCACATTCTGTTCCATATTTAATTATAAAATTCCAGTAATCTATATTTTGTGGTGTATTTATTTAGCTGTCTTATTTTGACAAAGTGTATTTTGTCTAGACCAGATGCTGTACAGCATGTTTTCTGCAACACTTTCAAAAGTTCATCTATTTTAAAAAGTACATTGTATGAAAAATTCATTTCTGTTGTAAAATTTAAGTGACCCTCAAGTTCTGTTTTTCAATTCTTCAATCATAATTAACTATTTTACTGTTTCCTTTGAATTTGTTGCATAATTATTCATAAATTCATGCAATTTCATTTCATAATTCAATCAGATTAAGGGAAGGCAAAATGTAGGAGTAAAGTTTGTACATCCAAAGATACCTTCACTTACTTCCAAGCATCTGCTGCGATCACATTTCTGCTAATGGATGCCATGTATTGTTGCAAGAATATTTATTTTGCCTCTATTATATTATATAGTCTTATTGTATATATTTGTGTTTTTTGAAGGCAATTATGTTTTCTAATGCTGGACGTGTTTTGAGACTGTATGCTTTTTTCTTTCTTTATATCACTTCATTAATTTCATTATTATTCTACCACAGAACAGTTGTTTCCTAGGTTTACTAGATGTTCTTTGAATATATTTTGATGCCACGGCAAATATAATATATTATGTTATCAAACATAATTGACATCATTTTCAAAAACTCCGGCTACTGATGAAAGTTTTGTGTCAGCAGTGCAGCAAGTCCAATTTGCTTTATTGAATAAATTTATTTTCAATAAATAATGTAGAGAGTTTGTATTCTTCCTAAATATTTTCGTATAATTTAAACCATTCTCTATT
>JAAAKQ030279986.1:0-10472 GCA_010016005.3 Zanna intricata | reverse complement strand
AGTAATATTTTTATTTTAATTATATTAAACCGATTTGTTTTAAATAATGATTAGAAATAAAAATATCCTATCAAATAGATATAGTCTTTAAAAAAGAATAATAATTTTGTGTTATGTTAAAACTAAATTAAATGTATTTTACCTGATATTTACTGCAAATTTTAAAATACAAAAAAGAGCCCAACTGTTTAGAATCTTCCTACTAAAGTATTTCGGAACCATGTTTGAAAAGTTATTTTTTTATAAATTACATTAAATAGGAGTTTGTAAAGAAAATGTAATGATGAGGAATAAGTCATAATTTAGTAGGCATTAAAGAATTATTCATTTATTTACTTAATAACTATAACTACAGAATGTCGTCCAATTAAAGACATTTTTTTGTGACGGATGGACAAATGAATTACGATAAATGCTTTCTATAAATTTCATTTAAAAGAAATTGAAACAAAGCCGAAATGGTCAGATAGGATATTAAATATTTCCTTTTGAAAATTTACTTAAAATTCGCTACTTGTATAGTGTGAAAATTAGCATGACACTAAGGAATCTATGGTAGCATTATTTATACAAAGAATTTAGTGTGAGAGAACGAAGATAGACCTTTTTTAAAATATTATTTGATGATATTAACGGTAACCAAATATTTTTAGTTAAGTCTTTATCTTAAAAAGAAACTTGATGAATGATTAATTAGATTTGATTTTGATTTTTTTTTTTTTTGATGATTGATTAGTTTTAACAATTACTATATAAGTAAGTGTAAATATATTTTTTTCCAATTAAATAAAAATTAGAAATAAAAATTGTTTTTTAATGTATAAATCAAATGTTTTTTATTGGTAAATCAAATGGGTTCATTGAAAGTTTAAAATTATTGTAAATTTATTAGGATAAATTTAAATTTCCTTTCGCCACTATCGCGTGTATTAAATTTGATAATAAATTTTAAAGAGAGTTGGATCAGCTCTCGTCAGTTGGGTATTCATAAAAACTGATCATCATTTTCTCCCTGCCAAACACAATAAAATCGAATCGACATCTAGTAGCTACAAGCGTATTTTTCATTCACCAGTCAACTCGTCTGTTTTATACATGATTTTTTGTTACTCTGTATAGTAGTGATTTTACTTTCATCACAGGGATGGCAACTGATATAAAGTGATGGAACGAATCCATTGCAGTCTTGAAGTCCGCGAATAGACCAACGGATTGGCCAAGACACCAGCCTTGCATTCGTTGTCGTATTTAGTAAGTAGAATACGGCCATGAATTTTTATTTACTTAGATGATTAAATATATGTTTAAAAAGTACTTCAATTACTGTATTACGTTAAAAAATAAATTAATTTAAATTTTAAAGAAATGTACCTCATCAATACAAATTCCAAAAATTTTATATGTGGCTAGAATTAAATTCCTTTTTTTGTGAGATTACGGGGCAAATATCTTTGATATTTTTGATCGATAGAATTTTGTAGCGTATGAAAATGCCACAAGTGATTGGGGTTGGAACCGGGGACTTCCAGATGAAAGGCCGAAACGCTACCACTTCTCCATGCATAATCATTTTCGGCGAAAATGTTTATTTTCTTAATGTTAAAAATGTACAAAGTATGTTATAGAAGTCATCTTTTTACCTGTAAAATAGTTGTAAATGTTTAGATTTTTTTTTTTTTAACTTAATCGTCTTTATAAACAAGTATACATGTAATTTTATCTAGAATTACAAAAAAATGAACAATTATATAAATTATATATCCATTATTTTATTTACAATATATTACAGAAGATATAAGATAAAGTAATACATATTTCATCAGGTCCAGAATAACGGACTAGGGTGATGAGTATCTTCCAGTTAAGAAAAAAGAAAGAGAAAATAAAGAAAAGTTTAGAAGGCACTAAAAGGAGTTCTTTTTTTTAGAATAAAGGGTTCGTTTAACAATTTCTTATTAGTAATATAGAAAATATCATCTTTTAAAGCTCTTGTTCGACTAGAAGGATTACCCGACCTGAATAAGAATTTAATAATAAAAATTATTAAGTTTCAACAATTAAACGGATGGTCGGTTCTACAGGCCAGAAGGTATACATATTTCCGGTGACGAGCGGATAGACAGTAGTTCTGCGAGACCGTCTTCAGCAGGCATTCGTGATAACAACGATATAAATAAGCATGTGGCAACAACGAGTGAAGAGTACGACATGAGTATTCCAGGGACGGCAATAGTTGAATACAAGAAGTTGTTCGATGAGTTATAAGTAAACAATAGTGACAGTATTCTATTCTATTGTAAAGGGTATGGTACTTTGTTGTAAACAATAAAAGTAATTATACTTGGAAAGATTGAATTGAATTGTATGAACTTAGATTTTTTTTTTAATATTATCTTGTCGTTATTGCAGTATAGTTTCTTTACTTCAGTCATATTGTACAGTGTTTAGTAAATGGTGCTGTATATATATACATATATATATATATATATATATATATTTTTTTTTTTTTTCAATATATTTATATATATAAAATATTATTATACTTTTTATATTATATTTTTTTGTCATATATATTATTACTATTATTATTACAAGTAATAAATTTTATATGTATGAACGTTTTATGTTTCCTGTTAATCAATATCCTTGTCGAACCGCGAACACGTGACGTTATTTTTATATCATATAAATGATAAAATTATCAGTTTGTAGAAGTATTTACAAAAAAAAAAAAAAAATATTTCAGCAATTTTAGTAAGTAATTCTGTAGTTATCAACAGAATGATCGATATTGTCGTTCTCTTTTTTAAAAAAAAGTAGGTCAGACGGTGTTAGTAAGTAAAAAATATTAAAAAAAAGTCTACCGTAATAAAAGATTTAAAAATACAGTATAGTTTTATTAAGTAAATAATTTTTATGAGGTCTCTGAAGAAGTTGATCTACATGAAAAATAGCTTTAAGTCGAGTAGGTTTTTTTTTATTATTACAAGCTATTAAGTTATACTCAATAAAATCTATTCCATAGTAGAAAATTCACATGTAAAACTAGTGAGAGACTAACTTTAACCAAAAAATATCATTGGAGATCAACAAATTTCGAAAAAATGTGTCTGCTACTATGCAATTTCCCAATAAGTACATCATTTATGTCATTATACCTAACGTCTGAATTGTTTAGAAATTAAATGAATTTCATTATTCAAATGAAAAAAATTCATAAATAGTTAAGTTTTTAAAATGTTTGATTTATTTATAGATGTGATGGAATAAAGTAAAAGAATACTGTTAATAGTTTTTACGTATTCAAAGCGGGAATTTATTGCAATCAAACATGTTAAGTAGATTTTTTTACATTTAGTTAAAATGGATTTCACACTGTGTGAGGCTTCAATTTCTTGCAGTTGGATTTCTTTGTCTTAATTCTTAAAAGGTTTAATAGATTAAGAAAATCAACTATTTACAATTATGATAATGTTAGGAAATATTCTATACCATCCAATAATAAAAATATTATTTGGTATTACTTTTAAATGAATTTTTTATACTCTTTTGGAGTAACTATATAATGTATAGGTTTAAAATTTATAGTTTATATTCAGTTGATTTAATTAATTTCTTTGTTTTAATGGAAAAATTATAATAATTTTTGATAGATATTTACATTTATATAAATAATAAGAATACTTTTTATTAATTAGGATTGTTTTCATATTGATTGAACAAATTAGTAATGAACCACAGATAATTTTTTTTTTTTTAACTAGATATAAAGAAAACATTCTTTGATAATTTTACGTGGAAGATAAATCCTACGTAATTTTTGGATTAATATGATTTACACTTCATTTTTTTCTGAACTTTCATAAATTAAAAACTAGATATATGTTTTAATATAAAGCTTTTTTTTTTATTTTTCTTTAGTTATCTGACCATTTATGGGTAATATATTTTCTTACGTGATATCTAATAATTCTGCTGAGTTTTAAACCAACTAAAAAAGAAGAAATAAATATTTTAAAACATTCTTAACAAAAAAATCTAAAAGGTTTATAATATATTTATGTATAATTTATATACATAATTATACTATTAGTATAATTAATTTAGTATATATAATTTTATATATACTAAAACAAAAAAAGCTATAATTGATAGTATATATAATTTACGTTATCTTTATTTGGTGTATGTATATGTGTATTGGTATCATTAAAGAAAATTTATTAGATGAATGTTTGTTTATTATTTTTTAACATTAAAATTAATAAATTAATACAGTAAAATGAAATCATAGATTACTTATTATATCCTTAAACTAAAATACTTTCAAATCATAATTTTATCTCCTCTGTCATTATAATGATGCATTCCGATGTACACAATCTAGTGTAGTAAAACGGAGACAGCTTTTAGCTTATTAAATCTTACTCTATTCAGATAAACTAATAATAGATGCATTATCTACACATGAAAGCTTAGTTTCCTGCAATTAACTCAGGTTCTCGATTAAGTCAATTAATTTAATTGACTTAAACTTTTTAAGTCGACATAACTTTTTTCTAATATTATTATCGGGTTGGATACACCTCTTCATTTCTGTTTTGTTAAAATATTTTACTTATATAAAGGTTCAAACAAAAATATTATCGGAGTTTTGAAGCTACTTAGTAACTCTTAACATTGACTTACAATAGTGAATCAGAAATAAAATGAGAAAAATTCTTGCAGTCTTTCCCTACAAGTGTTTAATGTGAGCACCTTTCGTCAGTCGGCACATATCCAACCAATAGAAGAGTTCGTACTGTACTTTGATCAGCATATCTGGAATAACCGAAGTGACAATCAGTCTCCTGTGTCTAAACATGTAAGGATCGCGTATTGAACTGTAAATACGAATTCATATTTAGCAAAATGCAAAATAAAGGCTTTATGTTCAGGAGTCACCATATTTACTTATGGCGCTGTCATGCGTAAAGATAAGGAATCAGTCTTCGGCCATGACAACAACAAAAGTGTCATTTATTCTCTTTTAGTGTAGCTTTAAATTAATGTTTTATACCTCATCAAAAATGTTGTTATCGCATCACGCGAAAACTAACCGATTAATTTCAAATTTGCAGGATAAATTCCTGTTATTCCAGTGAAGGTTTTAATCTATCGATCGAGGTCCTAGCTTCCTTAAAGGTTAAATATTAAAAATATTCATTATTTTTTCGCCCCCCAAGGAGAGTGACGTTGAGAAATGAGAATATTCATTAAGGAAAAAAAATAGATTTATCCTTCTAACTTCATTATTATATTCTGCCTCCACGGAAAAAAAAAAGTTAATAATTTTTCGTTGTCAAAAGTATGTGTAATTTAGTTACCATAGTTACTATTAATTGTCTTTTGTAATTTACTTTTTTTATCAGATTTTTATAAAACCTGAATACTATAATTATTATTTATCAGTATTATTGTCCCAACCATGAGGTTAACATTGTGGGGGTTAATATTGTGGAGGTCCTGGAGGTAGAGCTCTCTGGGTGGATAGGAATGGCGACTGAATCAAGCTCTCCGAGTGTCCAGGGGGCCCGTTCTCCCGGTAAATTTGAAATGGCGAGCAAAGCAAGCTTTCCAGCCCCGAGGAATCCTTGAGTTGACTCCAGGATTCCTGGTTGACCTGAGCCCTGATGGTCCAGGTTCTGGCAATATAGGCCGGCTATCGTTAAGTCGTTTTCACTTGTATAAAACAAAATTTCTTTCATTTCCAGATTAATAATAATAAATACCTTAATTATCTATATATGCTATAGAAAAAGTTGGTATAAAATGCCTCATATAAATCATATAAGGTTTTATTTTTTGCTTCCTCAGACAAAATAGAAACCTACTCGATAGTTTCCCGAATAAACTTTTTACTAGCGCTTGTCTGATTTTCATACTTAATTTACATTTTAATATAGTATACTTTTTAACCTAATAATTTTTAGGTGCTTAATATGAATCACAAGTCATTTCCTAAACCGACAAGCTACTCTTCAAAGTACCAAGCACTTCCTTTTAAGCTTCCTAAACTGGCTGTATGATGAACATCACTAATCTCAGAGAAAGAAACTGATTTTGACGTTGTACCGCTGATTCTGATTCTTACCTCTTGAACCTGAGGTATATTATGTTAATTATAGTTAAAATAAAAAGACGGTGACAGAAGATACAAAGTCACAAGTTAATAAACCTGTTAATGTAGTGAAACAATATGTTGTGCACGTTCCTACAAATAAATATTTATTACTGACATTTTTCTGATTATGATTGCTGTGTTAAACAGGTAAATTCTTCTAAGTTTGATAGTATGTAACTTCTTCATTAGTTTTTACTTAACTTCTTTAGATATTTATTTTGTTTAGTAAATATAGTACGATTATTTTAATTCTTTTAAACCTACTATTTTACTTTAAAAATTCATTCCACTGTTTATTTTCTCTCAATTTTCAAATTCTCCTGGTAGGCCAACACAATTCTGGAATTTTATTAATAATACTTATAAGGAATAATCAACCTGAAACTGGAAAAAAGAGAATTTTCCAAACTACAATATGGCCTTTGGCAAGGAATAATTAATCATTTTAATTTCAAAATAAATAGCTGACAACAGTCTAGATTATACATAGATAAAGTAAAAAAAAAACTATAATTAACATAAAGAAACTGATATATTAGACGAGCCAGTAATATGACATAAAAATAACTTATTTAACCGATACAAAACAGTAAAATATTTTGTTAAAAGGTAAATTGAGTGTTAAAATTCAAATAAAGATTTGTTAGGCTATTTATTTCTTTTCACATTTTTTTTTTCAAATGTTAACAGAGGTTTATCTTTATATGAAATAGAAGAAGAAAAACGTTTATACAATTTTCGGTGCGAGTTGAACATATTTCAAAATATTAATGTCAAAGAAGGCACTGCTTTTGTATGCATTACAGCTTCAGCACTCTAAAAAATCAATGTTCTATGTAAAGTATAGGCTAGTGGATATAATAAAGACTGTAGTAATGTTGGATTTTGCGTCAGAGAATGAAGGTAAAATGTTCTTGTTTTGTATATTTTTGGTAGCATGCTGATGGCAATGTTCATGTTAGTGGTGGGGTAGCAAAGATGCAGAATTATTATGAGCCGCGCGTGTGAGGCCAGATAAGCAACCGAGCGAAACAATAGTAGGGGTACCATAAATTGGTATGGGGGCATCTGGCGGCAGGCCTCTTGGGACACCTCCTCTTCATCCGTTACTGTGTTCACCCTTTTCCCGAATAACCCTCCGCCACCACCCCCTATCATCTTTACTCTCTAGAACAGCCTTAAGTCCCCTTTCCATGAGCCACCCCGCTAGGCTTTTCCTTTTTCGACTTCGCTGCCAAAACTCTTTCTTTAATATCACCGCTGCGCTTTGCTTCAGGGAATTGTGCTTCCTACAATATACAGACTTTATACTTTACAATAAATGATCAATAGTTTAATCTAAAACAATAATTCTTATATATCTTTACTTTTTAATAAAAAAAAATTCCAACTTTTGAGCAGTAATGAATTAAATGTAAATAATATTTTGTTTTAAAACGATACTTCTATTTAAAAAAAGGTCTTGCTGTTTTAGTTAAAGCAAGCACTCGGATTTTCAACCGTATTTTTCTTTTCTTAGAAAAAGTTAATTGTAGCCTGCTATGTTATAGCCTTATAACAACAGAAAGTTTTCATTAAAATATTCAGTAATTTCCTCAAAATACTTATGATTACTTCATGATCACAATGAAATGGTTTATGATTCTTCCTGAGGTAATACGAAATAATAGAGCTAAAATTAAAAACCACATTAATTTAAAAACTGAACCTGCATTAAAATTGTTATCAGTTTTTATCAGCCTTATTTCGGTAACCCAGATTTCCGCTTTTAATTTATTTTTATATATGCAACACATACAATTAGTATGTGTTGCATCTTTTTATTATAACAGCTGCATTTTATTTATTATTTATTATTCTTTTGATTGTTATTCGTGTTAATAAAATAAAACGTTATAGTTGTAAAGTTTAAATAAGACGGATGTTTTTCTTCTAAACATATTTGTAGGGTTTTAATAAAATGGTGAATAAAACAAATAATCACGTTCACTCAGTTTTGCCAGCTCAAAATAGTCAAAAACTTAAAAATGTTTTTCTAGGGATACCTGTTATGAGTGTCGTAGAATAGGTCCCTAAAAATGAAAATATTTGAAGGAAATCATTTAGAATGTGAGATAATTGACATTAACATTTGTAGTTAAATATATTCAGTCCAAATAATTATATTTTAGGAAAAATTTTAATGTTACGTATCTTGACTAGTACTTGGTATCTTAGCATATGATCTTTACCATATGCTGTCTTTTTGGAACAAATGTAAAATGAAGTCGAATGAGGACAGTTCCATTTATTATGATGAAGAAAGTTTTTAATCATCCTATACATGAAATTTTGAGATAACTAGAAAACAACATGGTTTTTCTCTAAACTCATTTGAATAGATCATTTATCAATGGGAGATGGAATATCCGACGAGGAGTACCGAGGTGGTTCGGAAAGTTCCCGGCCTGACACAGAGAGATGGCACAAGTATGAGAAAATGACTTATGGCATTTGTCACATATGATCCTTTAGATGGCGTACTGCAAAATTTCCTACACGTGCATTTATTTGTTTATTTCTGGCCAAACAATAAAGCAAACAAGTTTAGTTTTGACATTTTATAAAGAATAGGTTAAACTGAAGTTCGAACCGTTATAAAGAACTTTGTTTTAAAAGGTTTAACCCCGACGGACAAAAAGAATTAGATTCTACTGTAAAGGATTCTTTCCCTTTATTTTTCGACGATAAAGAATTCGATGTCACAAACTTTCACAGCGTTGTATTAAATTGATCGCCTATTTAAGATATCAACAAACTCACTTGCTGATATTGCAAATAACTTGATTGACCGTGTTTTCTAAATTTTTTTGGATGTGTAAGGTATGAAAAAATTTTCCGTTCGATAAACGCGTTCAACTGAACACTTCCTAAGAGTGTTTAGAGTTATCTAAACGCGATTCCGCTGTGTTTCTTACGGTTTTATAACAGTAAATGGAACTTGGATTTACCGTTATACTTCAGGTCAGAGACCAAACAGCCGGCTAAAAATTTTGTAGGTAAAATTGCATCAAAGAAAGCGAAAACTGTTCAGGAAAAGTCACGGCTACAGTTTTTTTTGTGGTGTGATGCTCATAGACTGCTAGGAAAAATACATTTGTGGGGAGAATTACAATTCATTATTGAAGGCCAATTGAAGGGTGTTATTAAGGCTAAACATCAACATCTAGCAAAGGAAAATGCACTTTCATCACGATAATGTATTTACACATCGGATTGTTGCTGCAAAAACTCCATGATCTACGCTTCAATCTGCTTCCAAATATTCACTATTCTCCGGACTAGGCTTCAAATGATAATTTTCACTTCTCAAAAAGAAATGGATCGCTAGACGAAGATTCAATTCAAAGATGTGATAACCACTTATGATGGTGAGTACATTGAGAAAAAATATGGTTGCGTTAAAGGTGAATAGGAATGCCAGCCAGATCACCATGATTCATATTTGTTGCATTCCTTTATAAGTATTATGATAAATAAATTAAACAACAACATTTGAACTAACATAAAAAAAATTATTTTGAAGGTATAACTTAGATCGTAGTTTATGATCTGGGAAATGTTGGCCTCAGAGTTCCACAACAGTTAACAGCTATATTTTAATGAAGATGAAAAATAATTTGAGCACAAAATTAAACAAGTTAAAAAATGTATTAGTTCCAGTTTATAGATAATGACTGTTAAACAACGCGATATGTTGTTATTATTGGTTTTACATATTCTAGTTGAAACCCACTTCAGTTCACGTAATTTTATTTTTGTCTTGAAAACGCTCACTGTTTACATAGGAATACGGAATATGATATCAGATCCAACCAGTACTACAAAACATCGAAAAAAAATATTTATTAAGCAGCTTTATTTATTTATTATCCAAGGAATAACAAACTTATAAGAATGTCTCATGCAATGATAGAATAATTTTGTATCGTATAAAACATGAAAAGAACCCAGAACTTTCCATATAAAAGTTGAAAATGCTGCTGCTCCAGATTGGCAGACGAAAAGAGATCTTTCATGCAGAAGAGAGATCTGAAAGTGCCAAATACAAATCTAACAATTAGAAATAACAGTTTTTTTTTGTTTTTTTTTTAAATATTTGTATGGTTATTAGCGCTTTATGGTACTGAACTAATGATGAAGAAGGTAAACGGAACTATCGACAGTTAAGAAATACCATAAACAGGAAGTAAAAATTAGCGAAAGAAGAGTGGATTAAAGAAAAGTGCTCAGAAGTAGAAAGAGAAATGATCATTGGTAAAATAGACGG
>JAAAKQ030279975.1:0-10473 GCA_010016005.3 Zanna intricata | reverse complement strand
TAACTATAGAACTAATGAAAAAAATTAGTATCTAATTAAGAAGCAAATTATTATATTAAATAGCATTTACCTATTTATAACCTTGTTTGCGTAATGAGATCAACTAGAAAACTTATCTGTCATGTCCTCACACCTGACAACTGAACTCATTCATCAGATTTATTTTTACATAAATAATTTAAATATAAAAAAGAACAATAAAACTTTTATTCTGGTCACTACATAATAATACATAAGATTGTGTTGGAATGGGAACATATATAACTTCACAGATAAAAAAGCAACTCCCCCAATATTTGCCATTTGGGAAAACAGTAAAACCTTGACAAGGAACAGCATTACAAGGGTGGAGTGAAAAGTGTCTGGTCGAACAAAGAAAACAACAGATTTCTGCTTTTATTTGTCAATATAATCTCCACAGAACCAAATACACTTTTCATACCAATGTTCTAATGTAGTAATACCAAAGTTATAATGGGAATCATCATGCTCCTCAAATACCTTTTTACAGAATCAATGACTTCCTCACTCTCAAATTATTCACCAAGCCAGTTTTTGAGGTTAGTAAATAGGTGATAGTTGCTGGGTGCTAAATTGGGTAAAAAAGATGGTTGGGAAAAACAGCAAATTAAATTTGTTGATTTTAACCATTGCAATGATTGATTGTCCATTGTAACAGTGAAGTTCTTTTTTCACTAGATTGGAATTTTCTTTTTACTTTGTTAAACCTAGATTAATAGAACTGTGGACGAACTCCACAAAGGGTCTCTGGACTAAAGGACTAATCCCCTGTATAACTCCTTGGATTAATAGATGACACGGTGAGATAAATTTTTATCTCACCAAATTCCTGTCAGGTAGTTCTCTAACTACCTACATAGGTTTGGTAGGAGGAGGATCCTTTATATCAATTTTGCTCGACTGTAGCATACCATTTTCTCTGGTATGAAGCGACACAAGAACCTGGAATAGTTGACCCCAAGAAATATAGTGCCTCATATGCTAGAAGGACCCTGCCAATGAGGAAAAAGGAATAAACTTGTGTTGTTCATACTAATAAGAAAGCACAGAGTTTGGTCTGAAGACTAGAAAGATTGGTACCTAGCCATTACTGGAGAAAGTCCACTGTGATTGTGGTGAAAGTAAGATCTTTAGGGAGGGGGGACGGATAGCCCTCTTCTGAGGCGTCACTGGTCTGCGCTTGCATGGATGGTTGGCAATGATGAGGCATGGGGAAATCCGGATCTGATATTCCCAAAGGCACCCCCCGCTCAGACTGAATATTGCTTAATTAAAGGTCCAGCCCTGGGAGGGAAAAAACAATGAGAGGAAGTTTAGATGGTAGGAAGCACTTAATTTAACATCTTCGCAGAACCTCCTTTGCTCGGGTTTTTGACCTGAGCTTCAAGTCCAACACTTCCCCATGAAGACGCCATGGAGAGTACATAACTGGTATTGCTTTGTAACTCATCAAAGAAAAAAAACCACCAAAGAACACCGGTCTCCACGATCTAGTATTCAAACCTGTATAAAAGTTTATACCTTTACTAGGATTTGAATCTTAAAACTCTCTCTCGACTTCGAAATCAGCTGATTTGAGATGTAGTGTTAACCATTAGATCAGTTCAGTGAGCTAATAGAACTGCTAGCTATACATAAAGCAAGTCTAATAACAAAAAAAAAAATGACATTGAAAATATAGACAATATTACCATGCAGGTAACATTCTATCAGTCTATGGCACACACGTGCACAGCTACACGATATGTGTTTCCTGCTAAAGACCCCACGGGGACTCCATAACCGGTATTCCTTCATAACTCATTGAAAAAAAAGAAGACTAACAGAACTACTTACCTTAAATTTGGTAAACAAGCTAGGGAAGGATAGTACTGTAGAATACCAGTAAGAAATCAGACCTGCTGGCGCTGGCCTGTAGGCTGGAAACTCTTCATCCATGCTCGTAAAATGAATTTAATGAAAAATTAGTAAATGTATATATTTATTTGGGAAGATTATGACTTGATGATCCTGAAAATGTTGGTTTTAAAGTAAAGTTTGTCAATTACAGCACTATGCAATTGAAAATTACTTTGTTTAATTAATTATAATAATATACATCAATTTTGGATTCAATTATAACTATTTGGCTGCATTTAATATGTAGTTTAAGTGGTTGAATCTTATTTTTTTAACCCCAAACATATTTATACATCACATGCACAAACATTTGATGGTTTGATATAATTTGCTATATCTGATGTCATAGATGCTTTAATAAGGAAGATTAAAAAAAAAAAAAAAAAAAAAAAAAAAAAACTTTCTAATAACAATCTATTTAAAAAATAGAATTGTTTACCTTAAAATAAAATGACTTTCTGTTAGGGTAATTGTTAAAAATTGACAAGAGAAATAATAAAGGTAAAAAAAATTTGATACTGAAAGTGAATCACTTAACAATTTAACACAAATTTTATCTAAAACTTTAAAAACATTTCAAAACTTTTAGGAAAAAAAGTGATGAACATAACAATAAACTTATTTAAAACAATTTCTTATTTCATTAATCTGGAATGATTGGTGGTTGAAATGAAAGGGCATTTTCTAGCTAAAATGAAAGGTAGGTGTTTGTTTAAAAATAAATAAAAACCGAAATAATTTTCGGTTGAATAGCAAATAAAATCTGTTCATTCAAAAAAAAAAAAACATAACAAATAGTATGTATTTATTTATCACCTGCATTTAAATAATGTACACATTATTACAGTTATATTACAATTTGTGTAACGACTCTTTATTCGAGATCAGCAAAGAAGCTTCTTCTATCTGTATACTGTGAAGATGGTAAATTAGTCTGATCGTTCAGAACATCAGAGAAATCAATATCATTAAAAAATGATATAGGCCAGAAATTTATCTTTTGATCGAGTGAACATGATGCGATATATTTGCCATCGTGCGATATATCTAAGGCATCCACTGATAGCTGATGTTGGCCGACAATACCCAAGCCTCTATTTGGAAACAAATATGTTGCTCTATAAAAAAAAAAAATATATACTTTAGGTTATAAAATTGTATACATGTTAATTTAAGAGGATGTTCACTAACTAACAAGACAAATTGATGTAATGAAAAAACAATTCATTCAATGACAATTAAATTTTTTGAGGGTCAAGTCGGCAACATTACGAATACATCTAATTAGCTGTTTGATCATAATTAATCTAAACGTAACTTCTTTTGTTGATGTCAGGTCCGTTTGAAAACATGTATATCAGAAGAGCAACATTTGGCAATAAGATTTTTGCTATCACAAGGTGTGAAACTGGTGGAAATTACTCAAAAAATGGTGAAATAGTAAGGTGAAAAGTGTTTAAACTGGAGTAATGTGTATAAGTGGGTGGAACAGTTTAGTTTGGGCAGAACAAGTGCGACTGATCTCCATCGCTCTCGAATACCAATTGAAGTTTTAACTACTGCAGTGCAAAATTGCATTAATGATCTTATTCGCAAATTCAGGCAATTCAAAATTTCCTAAATTGCTAGTTTGTGTAATATTAGTGTTGCAACTGTGCAATCAATCGTTTGTGATGTGTTTAATTATTGCAAAATGTGTTCGAGATGGGTTCCAAAACAGTTGAATCAAGCCCATAAAGACACCTGGATTTGCATTTGTTCTGATCTCAAAGAACAGTGTGAAGGGGAAGATGACTTTCTACACAAGAAATGATATGAATACAGCATTTTGAACCCAAATTCACAAACGGTAAAGTCTTGAGTGGAAACATCTGGAATTGCCTACCAAAAACAAAAAAAATCCAAACTCATGCGTCAGCTGGTAAAGTGATGTTCACGGTCTTCTGGTAGTAGCAAGGTCCAAATTTAGTGATTATTTAGAACACGTACTGTGAACATTAAGACTATAATGCTCTAACAGAAAGTGAGACCTGTGATAAGGTGAAAACGTCAGGGTACTCTCTCAAAAGGTGTGATTCTCTTGCATGACAATGTGCACCCCCATGTCGCTCAGAGAATGGGAAAAACACTCAAGCTGCGTTAAGAAGTGTTGTCACATTCTCCATACAGCCCAGCTCTTGCCCCGTTCGATTTTCATTTGTTTGGCCTGCTCAAAGACTTTTTACACTGCAAGAAGTTCAATGACAACGAAGCAGTAAAAAAAAAGATGTACATGAATGGTTCAAACAGCAAGGTAAAGACTTCTATGCTGTGCAAATCAGAAAGCTCACAGAATGGTGGTACAAGGAACTAAATGTTACTGGAGTCAATATTGAAAAGTAGTGTAAGTCTCATTGTCATTGAATAAAGGAGTTTTTTCTCAACATGAATTTGTCTCATTAATTAGCGAATGTCCCTTGAATATAGATATAATTTTAGAATATAAACTTTCTACTAAATAAATGTTACAACAAAAAAGTTAAATGTTACAGATATAAATATGTTTATTGGTGCTAAGTCGAATTCAAATGTGGTGGTAGAGTACAATGATAAAATCCCTGGCATCATAATCTGGGGAGATGATCATCAGCCCTTTCTTCTTTGAAGATAGCATCAATGATGAGAATTCCTTCTCTCCTTTTTCTGTTTAGCCTCTGAAACCACCGTTAAGGTATTACTTCAGAGGAAGATATGTATGAATGTAAATGAAGTGCAGTCTTGCAAACTCTCAGGTCGATTATCTGGAAAAAAGTGGTTAATTGAAACCCAATCACCAGAGAATACTGGTATCCATGATACCAGTGTTCCAGGTGATCTCCTAGTTATCAAGCTGAGAATTACTAAAGCTTATTACGGAGAGTGTAAACTCTTTACTCCAACAGAGAGTTCTTTGATCAGTTGTGGTGGCAGCAGGATGAGCTTACCGATGTATTTACTGCAGTTCCTCATGAACTGAGTGCAAAATTGTGTCTTTGTGATTACAGGCCTGTATTGATGCTAATGACATGGTAGTTAATCACACAAAAGAAAACCGATATTAAAGAGTATTTGTGTTATAAAATGTGTTTTCTTTTCATGCCTATATGGCTAGAAGTTACGGTACATTAAATTACAGTCTACAACTTATGGATCATTCTGAACATTGTTCAAGTAGTCTCTTTTTTCGTTCTTTTTGAAATTTTCACTAATTTTACATGTACTGAACCTAATTACAGTAAGTAAATAAAATATTAATCTATTGCCACAGCCTCTGCAAATACAATGTAACTAGACCCAACGCTAATGTTACTCGTTAATTATGTTTTGTGCAGACTTCATTACATCTTTTAATCTAATGACAGTATTTATAGTAAAATAAAATCATATTTAACTTATGAAAATAACAATGTAAATTTTACTATTCACTATTTAATTTTATTATAACAATTTAAATTCAAGTTCAATACATCTATCGTAAACGGTAGATATATGTACTTTGAAAAGTTAACACTTTCATTGAAAATATGAGGGCTGTTCAAAAAGGAATGATAACAGTGACCCTGAGGGAAAATGTGTTGCAAAGGGTGGTAACATCGCATACTATCATGTAGTCCATTCTTTTAGCAATCTATAATGATAAGTTTCAAGTCGATTGAAGCAGTGAGTGAACCTATGTAATGATTTATATAACAAGTGTTAGATGTTCACCTACTATGTCCAGCATGAATAAAAAGTTAGAGCAATGTTGTATCGGGAAATTTTTAATGAAACTTAGGAAGAACTGAAAAGACGCATATGAATTATTAACTATGGTGTACAGTGAAGGTGTAATGAACCAAATGACATTCTACAAATAGTATAAACCATTCGAGGGAGCAGCATGAGGGCTGCCCTTGAATGTCTTGCACGAGATTGTGAAGAATACAGATGCTGCTATTGTCTGCGAAAAATGATGAATTACCGTTAGGGAGCTTGCCGCACGTCCAGACATTTCAGTTAACAGAGCATTTTTAATTTTGCATGATGATTTGGCCATGCGATGCTCATCTTGTAGATGGGTGCTGCGCCTGCTCACACCAGAGCAAATGCAACATTGTCTCTATGTGTCAACATTTGTTATTGCAGTTTGGTGGGGAAGCAAACAAAGAAATGAATGAATAATAACTGCAGATGTACCTTGGATATAACACTATGATCCAGAACTGACATAACAAAGTTCTCAGTGGAAAAGGGCATGGTTGCCACCTCCAAAAAAAGGCAACGATGAGTCGCGGTGCCAGTAATGTTATGATGATATTTGATTCTGAGGGATTTTTTTTTTTACCAACATGCTGTCCCTCAAGGCCAGATGGTCACGGCAGATTATTACAAATTGGTTTTGATCACAATGGGTCGTTTTAACAAAAAAAACGGCTGTACGAGAATATTAAAAAATTTTTACTGCATCATAATAATGTGCAGCCCCACATCGCTCACACTGTAGTTGATTTCTTTAACACTTGTGTCATTGCAACTGTACCTCACCCACTGTACAGGCCAGATTTGGTCCCTTACAACTTCTGGTTCTTCCCCGAAGTCAAATTTCTGCTCAGGGGATGGAAATTCAAGACCAATCATGAAGTCATCAAAGCTGTGGAGGCATGCTGCAAGAAGATGACCTGGCGTTCGTGTTTAAAAAGTGGCAGGAATAGTGGGAAAAGTGTATTAGAAACAGGGGGGGGGGGTTACTTTGAATTAATACTCCTATTTTTTTCTGTACAGGGTTTTTAACATTACTTTTTGAATAGCCCTCGTACAAATAATTTAATTATATATTTTCTGTGCAGCGTTTTTATCATTACTTTTTGAATAGCCCGGTACAAATAATTTCATTAAATATAACAGAAAAATGGAGAAAATTCAAGCTTATTTTGTCGATCTCTATAGCAGAGTTTCTGCTTTTGATCTGGAACATACCAGATTTGAATTCTGGTCAAGATTATATTTTTCACGTCACAAAATTTATACATAATATTATTATTAAAAAAAAAAACTATAAAATACCACAGTGTCTCTAATTAAGTTTCACTATAATCCTCCAACGGAGGCACAGAGAGTTTTTTTTATTAGTGGAATTCTTTTTTAAACTACATGAGTATACATACTGTCAAGGTAGTTTTTTCTTTTTAAAAATCTTTTCCAGAAATAATTAGAATATGTACAATTAATCAATGCACAATTATTGACGTTTAGGCAAATGCTATTACAATGGGAGTGCTCCTTTCAGGTGAGTTACTTGTTATATGTCATAGGCCTTCTACAGGCAGATTAACCTTTTTCATCATCTATTACTTTTCCCAATCCTTCAACCTTTTTTGCAGGACCTGTTTGGTTCTACGAGTTTAAATAAGAATATTATTATTATTAGATAATAAGATTCTTGTTATTATTGTAGATCTTATAGAAACCTACAATAAAAAACTACATTTTTATATTCTTTGTTTTTTCTATGTTCATTTAAAATGAGAATATTAAGGAATATCAAAGAGACAAAAGAGTGGATGATCCCTAATCCCAGCGATAAAAATTGCACTGGACTGTTTCAATTTTATAAAACATAAATTTTGGATGAAATGAAAAAATCAATTAAACACTTAAGTGTTACAGCAAATAAACTTAATACCTATTTAGTAATTATTATTATTATTATTACTGTTAACATTACTTACCTTATCTGTCCATCTTCCCAACCAGTGATGACAATGTTGTCAGATATAGAAACTAAACAATTTATGGCTTTTTTGCTAGGACCTGGAAACACATCGCTGTGCAATCCAAATTCTCCCCAATTATAAAACACTAATTTACCATTAGCAGTACCAGCGACTAATTTACTTTCATCACGGCATAAACCAGCACAAGTGTACTCAGATTCATAAACCTCAGACTGAAAAAAATATGTGCTAATTATGTATGTTATAAAAACATCATTACATTTAATCAACATTTTAAATTTTATTATCTGCTTTACTATATTTTAAAAAGAATTTCTAAATTCATTTCCATTTTTTTTTAAGTAAACACTTGTTTCTCTTTTCAGTACTTTCATTTAATTTTCAAATTAAGTATGACAACTGATACTTATTCAGCTACTGATCGAGTCT
Organism: Zanna intricata; assembly: GCA_010016005.3. Taxonomy (NCBI): domain Eukaryota; kingdom Metazoa; phylum Arthropoda; class Insecta; order Hemiptera; family Fulgoridae; genus Zanna; species Zanna intricata. Next base: position 2,392 of record JAAAKQ030279975.1, on the reverse strand, counting down.
ATTCAGCTTGATATCTTACATATTTCATGGGACGGACAAGGTTTTCTTAAGATTACCTAAACTATGATAAATCTAAAGATTAATGTAAAAGCATTGTTCATAACCTAGACAAAGAAATCCTATCTCCAAAGAAATGCAAGTGGAATGAATCTCTATACTGTTTAAAGGGAAGCACTCCACTGGGTGAGCATGCAGCACTTTTGTTTTGTTTGGCTATAAACAAGATGGAAATACAACACAACAGTACAGTCAAGGCTTAGTATTATTGAACAAAGTGACATGCTTGTCATTCTGTTCTAAACAAGAAATATGGTCACTTTAAAGTAGATTACTATATTTTTTTGGAACCTGTAATTTCCTTCCGATTGTGGTAATAATGCAATTAAAAATATTAATTTACATTACTATAATCATAAATGAAGCATTAAACTTAAATTTAGAATTCAAAATATTTAAGAAATTCTCTTCTAATCCTCTACTACCTGTCAAAATCATTTATTTCATATTTATTACTAGAAGTATATTTCTTCTTTTTTTTTCTTTGGCGTCTGAATTTGAGAACCACTAGCATCTGCTTTGGATCTGATTTTCCTGATGTCAATTACTGTAGACTAGCTTCAGTTTAGCATACTACAAGCTTGTTCTGTCACTTTCACAAGAGGCACCAAAAACCCATTTTTTCTTTGTCTATGAATTTAACAATATTAAACACGAGACGACATGCTTGATTCCAAAGAGGTCTTCCGCGTTCACTTTACATCTTTAACACAACTATTTTTAAGTAACAACAGTTGCAATTTCCAATGTAAAGAACAGAGAATATTTGTTTTTATTAGTGATAACAAGTGAACAAATTATATAATGCTTATAACTACATGCCTATTTTAAACTTTTAACCCATAATTCTATGACTCTTGGGTCTCTGTTCGTCATAATATCATTATTTAAACAAAAAAAATTGATCTAAGAAATTTATATTTCACTTACTTGTATATACATAGTGTGATAAATTTTCATCGTGGTTTCCATAAAGCCTGAATACTTCAACTGTTATTTATCAGTACTAATCTCACAACCATGAGTGGTAAAGAACACTACGAGGATCTAAGGGGTGGAGTCCTAAGGCTAGTTGATCGGGCAAGTTAAGTGAGCCCCCGACTGACTAGTACCATATAAAAATAACAAACAATAGATTGGTACAGATGGTGAGGTGAACATATACTCCTTTAGTTATGCTATTATTTGTTTCCAATAACTGTAAGTTTTAAAATTGTAAATGACATTTTTTGACAACAGGCTGTAGCACTAATAAATACAATAATTATTATTGAAGTAAAAGTGTGATAAAATAAAAATTTGATTATTAATATACTGTATGTGTATAGCACTAGAGGTGATCATTTATAAAATTGTAAAAATATATGTATATACAGGGTTGGTTAACTTGCAGCAAAAAAGGTATGGTAGATGAAAATAAGAGCAAGGGTCATGGTATAAACATATGCAAAAAATAAATGGAATATGGATGTAAAAAAACCACGGTCTTTTTTCATGAAGCAACCTTGTGTATTATCAATGTCATAATGAAAAGGAATATCGTTTAAAAAAAAGTGATTAAACTGAATTTATTTTTTGCTATCATACATTTTATTGTTTTCACATTTATTAATGACAGAACTCAAATGATACTTAAACTTTAAAAAATTCTTTTTTACCTTAAATATTCAGCAGTAGCTAGCAAAATATAAATTTAAGCGCTAGCATCAAGTTATGAGATAAGAAAATCAAAGCAACATGTGAGCTGATTGAAGTTTCAAAGCTTAATGAATTGAAGTTAGATTAATTGTTTAAACTATAAAATATCTGAGAAAAATAATACATATTGTAAATGGATTAAAGAAAAAGTATTTTCGAAGCACAAAATCTATTTATTTATTTACATAATAATCATTCACTTAGTGATAAAGTAATTTGGGACCAAATTTATTATTTGTTGCAAGTGTGGAGAGACTGTCTTCTATGTACTGCTAAATCTGTGTAGGGAACAGTATAATTGCAAATTAATTAAAAATTATAGCAGGAAATATGAGAGGTAAAGAGTTTTTTTTACTATATTTATAATTATATTTTTTTTTTAAATTGCGTAACAATCAAAAAATGTCTGCACTAATCAAAAAGTTTACTACTCTGGTAATGTCTTGGCCTACTGAGCGTGGCTCTTAATATGTTTTTGATTAAATTTACTCTATTAAAAAGGGTATCTTAATGTTTTCCCTGGCTCTGATTCCATACTGGAATTAACATTGGACATAGGCTGTGTTAGCGCGTTGGCTAACTACTAGCCGTGCGAGGATAATTGGTAAATTAATTAAAATAAAAATACTCTGGTAGG
>JAAAKQ030279963.1:0-27465 GCA_010016005.3 Zanna intricata | reverse complement strand
TCGGTCCAGCTACTCTGTATCACTGAGTACGCAAGCCCCCCCACCATCGGCAAGGTCTCATGATTCGTAGAGGGAGATTGAAAGGTTAAAATAATCTAAATTTTCCCAAATTAATTTAGAAATTGACTGCTAACAAAAGTAATTAACTGCTTAGTTTGTTAGCAGTAAACTTCTAAAAAAAATCAATAATTAAAATTTATTAATTCCAAAAAATTCTGTTTACAAATGAACAATTATTAAGAAATAATTAGCGAATATTAGAAATTTAAAAAAAAAATGGAAAACAAGCAAACAATAATGTATAAAGACGGGATTCACATAAAGTGGCTGATAAATTGGTAAAAATATTTTTTTTTTTAGTTATTAATTATCGGCGATTTATTATAATAATAAATAGTTTTTGGAAAACGACCGTATAGCAACTGGATTGACGATTTTGTAATTTGCAGTATTTTGTATTTATTTTTTTGATTAAAGCTATCAATTTCTTTGTTAATTACTTCAATCAAATAAACTTGAATTCGGGTTGGGGGCAATTTGTGATTATTTATTTATTTAATACTAATCACTTCTATTTACTTATTGTAGTAATAGTAGGCGGTACTGGCTGGAGGAGCCGACTATACAATTTACCAATTGTATTTATTGGTAATACAATATAATTGTATTTACCAATACAATTTATCTTTTAAATTTAATTTTAATTTATCTAATTTAAATATTTTTATTCATATTAAAATAACACATATTTGCATATGTGATTCTATTACAGATTGGCTATAAATCGTTTAAATACTACTAGTATTTAAACAATTTATACTGTAAATTGAACAAACAAACGTGTAAACTTATATCTATATATTATGATGACTTAACTTAAAATCAAGGAATCACAACATTAGTCCTTAGAAAACTCAGTTATAATTTTATCACTGATTTAAGACAGCATCTTTATTTTGTATTAAGGATTTTAAAATGATTATTTAAAAACACCTTTAATAAATGAAAAAAACTAGTGAAAAATTTAAATTAGGGCTAAATTATGATATTTCAATTACTGACTATATATTTATAACTGTCGGTTATAAATTTACTCGTTTCACATTTCAACAATAAATGTCTCCCGAGGTTCAATATCACTGGCATTTACGAGGCTTCGCACACTAATATGCAACATTATATTTCATTCGATGAAGTTTACGATGAAAAATTACTTTATTTCTCATTTTCATTAGTAAGTCTACATAAGATGTTATTTTTAGGAGTGATTATGAAATTTTCTTGTAAGACGGTGTCTCTTGTTAGGTCATCTGCAATCTATGTATATTATCTAAATCTGTCTGTTACCTAATAGACAGATATAAAGATTAAAATAAATACTACAAAAATATACGCTGCTGATCCATATTTCTTCAAAAATTCTCAAATTCATTACATTTAGCTTTATGATTAAAGAAAGAGAACGATAATTGACAGTAACACGTTGAGTAAATACCAATTTACTCTAAACTACGGATTCTATAAAATTATTTTGTTATCCATATTTCACAAATGAATAACCCATTCTAATTTCCCATGTTTTTATTTGTAACAACACTAAGCATGTTTTACTATTACCTTAAAAGGTAAATGAGATTTTATGTTATTAAGGATAGTAACATTTATAACTTAAGATTAAACTGAATGCTACAAGATTATACTGATAGAACTGAATAGATGCAGTATATGGTTTCTCAAAAAATGTTTTGAGTTTAAAAGACAATAGATCTCTTCAGCGATTCATTTTATTCTTTGTTTCCCTTAATTTTTTTAATATTATCTTTTCTGCCGTTCATAAAACAACAGAAAATATAAACAGTTTTCTCCATAATTTTATTTCCGTGTACGAAGTACAAGGAAGCATTGTAATCGCGAAAAATTTCGGTTTTCAGATTTCAACGAAAATGTTCATTTGGACCATCCCTGAAACTATTTTGACTAATTTCGGGGTGACATCTGTACGTGGTACGTATTCGCATAACTCAAAAAAGATTGGCGAATCGATATAACGAATGTTGAAATTTGGGATTTAGGACTGTTGTAACATCTAGTTGTGTATCTCCCCTTTTGATTGCAATCGATCTAACCAAAAATGTCCAAAAAAGCCAGCCCAAAATCCAAAAACATTAGGATTTTGGACTTTTTCGTAACTGCTATAATAAGTTTTCATTGAGAGTTTTTCAACGATAAAACATAAAAATTATTTTCATTGGTTCCGTAGTTATAGCCAGATAAAATTTTAATTTATGAAATATTTGGATCTTACAAAGGGATCTTTTCTTTAATTTAAATATATTGATTTAATAATAATTATTAACCTCTGATAGTAAAAAAAATATAATAAATAATAATTCAATAATAACTATTAAAAAAAAATTCAAAAAATCAGATTAATTAATCAGTGATTGATGAAGTAAAATTTTATACACTCTTCATTAAAAAAGAAAAAAAAAATGGAATTAACTAATTCATCACTGATACTCAGCACACATAATACAGATATTATTGACCATCAGTCAATATCTTGCTCCTTTAAACAAGAAAGGCTCCTTCGACGCTTTACCGATCCACTGAAGATAGTAAAAATTTCCATTTAAAAACTTGAAAATCATGTTAATTTGAATATAGATACTACTTTTAAGGAAGTGAAATTTTAAAAATTATTTCACTCCAAAAAGAACTGAAATTAAAAATAAAACTATTTCGCAACAAAATCTTCATACTAAGATTTTTTAACATATTTTTCCTTTATCCCGTGTTGAAAAATTTCAAGTATTTACTACCCATTCCAGAGATAGTTTTATAACGAAAATTATAAATAAAGAAAAATAAAAATTTAAATTTAAAATCTAATAACAGTTTTCACTTTCTTTTAAAAAAAACTCACTCTTAAGTATATAATAATACTAGAAAAAGAAAATCAAATAATTTTTTTTTTCTTTTTTGTGTCTTCCCAAAGAGACTAAGCAGCTGGCTTCCGTGGCGCGAGTGGTAGCGTCACGGCCTTTCATCCGGAGGTCCCGGGTTCGAATTCCGGTCAGGCATGGCATTTTCCACACACACTACAATTCATTCATCTCATCCTCTGAAGATAATACCTTAGAAGTGGTTCTGGAGGTTAAAAAAAAAAGAAAAAAGAAAAAAAAAGACACTAAGCACCTACTTGTGTAATCTCTATGTAATCTCGATTACAGCTCACTAATAATTAATCACTAAAGTAGAAACTTAATTTTAAGTTAGATTATTACCTATAAAATATCAAGTTTTTTTTTTAACAGAACATAACAGATAATCAAAAATTTAAATCGGCTCAAATCATCTTTTCAGAATCTTTACTTCTTTGTACACCAACTTACCAAACTGTTGACAATCTACTTTTTTCCGATGATGAAGAAATGCCATTTACGCATGCCACCACGGAGTCATCGTGAGGTGTGTAAGGCTCTGACCCAGGATGTTCTCCGTCCTGGGCTAGCTAACAGGCTCCGCCAAGGTATTGTTAGGCGTTAATAATCTTCCCCATACAGACTAAACCTCTTCTCCATCCCGAGACAGGACCCGAAATTAAGCATAACGCGGTCTCGGTGGGAATATTCCACGTGATGTCAAAATCCTTTTGTTTTCTGTTACAATGCACCTGTCATCCAGGACCTAAAACAGATTAAACAAAACAAAACAGAATCTCTTTCTCTCGTTTCACCACTCACATACACACCCACTCTTTTTTTTGTGTATGTGTGGGTGTTTGTGTATGCTTGTTTTCACGTCAAGGGCTCAGAAGTTCCCGTGGGTTCTCATCATCAAGCCATATTGATTATCGTGAATGCCGTCCTCCGAGCTCAATTCCTCTATTAAGCGGGAAGCCAATCTACAAGTAGATTGGCTTTAAGCAGATAACGATCTACTTGTTACTAACTTATTACACGATACTCTTTTTAGGTTTTAATACATTTGACACAATATCCTTCCCTGTTTAAATATCAGAACATTTGACTGCAAGACAACTTTCCTTAGCTTTTTTTATTGCTCTTCTTAATTCGAACTTATTTTCTTTAGTGCATTCTACCTTTTTTAACTTTTTTACTTTTGTTTTTTCATTCATTTCTCATTCTTATATCATGTATCTAATAACCAACGTTTTCTGTATTCTTCTCTCCCTCTCCTTGAGGGAGGCTCGTCATTTATTACCATGCTATCTTAAGGCTTCTTTCATACTAATGCAGGATTAATTTTTACGCTCTCATTGCTTGAAGTAACTGTTTTTCATTATATATTTTACAAATGTTATATTTCACAAATTTAAATGTCAATCAGACATCTGTTTTCATTTCTAGGTGGTTTCTTTCATTGTACCTTCTTTTAAGATTTTTTTTAATTCAAGTATTTGTTACGAAAAAATTTTCCTTGAAAATCTATTAAGCCTTTGTCCCTTTCATTGCCTATTCTTTACTCTATAGTTACCCATCTAATGCTTATCCTAACAAATTATTCCAGGTTTCATAATTACTGTTTAAAAAAATTTATTAAATTCTAGACTAATTATCTCTCTCTGTTTGTGCATTACACAAATGTGCTATTACAAGTGAAGTTTCAACTAGCATAACTCTCACGATTCACATTAACAGAGCAAGCACCCACTTCAACATCGAGATCTTTTACATTCTTAGGGGAACATCCTGTTTCCTATATGTTAATGGATAATAGTTTAACATGCGGTGTTTTCCCAACCCAATATGTAAAAAAAGAAAAATTAAAATAATTTAAGAAAATTTATTTTATCTAAAATCTCTTTCTAAATAGAAGTATGTTTTAATTACAAAAGTTTTATACTTCGGTTGAATTGAAAATAATCAAATGTACATTTTCTTTAGTCAAATTTGTAATCGTCCTAACTATTTATTACATTACTACTACTATTTATATACTTAATGTACATTAAATACTATTTATTTATCAGTAGTAGATTACATTTCAAAAAGTATTATGACAAGCAGAAATAATACTTAAAAATATAATTGTTTACAGCTGAGCACAGTTGCAGAAATACGAATTATAAAGTGGTAAGTATGGGAAATCTTTTTTCTTCATCAAAACAGAGCCGAAATCAAATGTAATATTCTTTTTTATAATATAAATTGATATATTGTTTACTAAAATTTAACTAATTAAGTTTTTTTCAATGTACGATAAAACAATTTTGCCGCAAGTTTAGTCAGATTAATGCAAAAATTCTCCAGTTTTATTATTATTATAAGAGCTAAAGATCCAATAAATTAAACTAATGAAAAAGCTTTTTCTATGTATAACTTTCCATATAACATCTAAAACATTTAAAATTAACCACGCTTTCACAAATAAAATTCGAACAGTTTTTGAATGTTGAAAATACAAAATTGATTTTTTTTTTTTGAAGTTTTAGGGGCATCGACTGCTTTGGTCATTAGCCCCTTCTATTCTAAGAAAAGAAAAAAGAGGTAATAAAATAAGATAAAATAAAATTATTTCTTCTAAATAATGGAATTTCCGTTACATGTTGCATTCAATCTCTATTCATTAGACTTTTATGTCTGCCTCTTTACTTCCTAGACTTTCCTTTTGGCCAGCCTTTCTTTGATTTTTTTCTCCATCTGTCTTATATCCTCTACCTCTGATGATAGAGTTTCCCATACTTCTGACATGTCATCATCCTCTCTTTCAGATGTGAGCGATACTCTTCTACTAACATCGGTTGAGACGTTAGGTTGTGAGGGTGGTAAATTTTCAACTCTCACCATCTCCAGGCATTCTTTAATAGCCTTTCTTACTTCGGCTTCAATATCAATATATGAGGGGGATGATGTGCCCGCTCTCTCTTTATAAGTTCTTTGTGGTTTTGGAGGCTTTGTAGATGCGTTTATTGCAGCATCTACGTCTGAGGGTATCTCGTCTCTCTCTTCCACCTCCATTGGACCACTATACTCAGTCTCTTTATGAGTTTGTGTCACATTCTCCTTCTCCATGTGGCTAGCCGTCGGAGCAACCAATTTCGTTTTTTACTGCGCACATCACCACTAGCGTGTTTTGCAGTAGCAGGTTTTTCTGATATCTCTTGCTTGGTGATCTCAGTTATCGTGCCAACGATATCTATCACAGGATGTGATATTTGCTCCTTAACTTTTTCTTTCCGTTCCCTCGGTTGAAACTTATTATCAATAATATTTCCTATCAACGTGGTGAGGCTTGGAGCTAGATCTACAAGCAGCTGCTCGACATCAACTCTAGGTACCGGAGGAGTAGCAGTCACCTTCGCATAGGTAGTCGCCGGTCGAGGAGTTCTGCCACTGACAATTTTTGTCGCTTCTAAATAACTCATGTTTTGAATCGTTTTAACTTCTTGTATAGAACTTTCAGTCTTATAGACGGGACAGTTTCTAGAACGGCAATTATGATTCCCTTTGCAATTAATGCACGTTGGAGGGTCTTTGCATTGCTCGCCCTCATGTTTTTTGAATCCGCACAAGCATATCTCCTATCCTTCGCACCTAGCCGCAGTGTGTCCAAAGCGTTGAAGCATCGCATTGGCTGCGGAATGAAAGCACGTACATCCAATCGATGTATTGCACACAACAACGCCTTTTGAATAGTTAAGGGTACTGTGCGGTTGCACAGATACCAGGAGTTCATCAATCTTCGTAAGAGACTGAATTTTTACTGGCTAGCCGTCATTTACAACTTGCAGCCCGTTGTATGTTTTTCTGACGTTCTTAACCGGACCACCAACAAACTTTTTATCGCTATTTCTATTAAGAATGGGCTTACTTTCTGGAAGCTACCATTCTCTCTAGCAATCACAAAGTGTCTCGGTTTGAATAGATTATTACCAAACAGGGACCTTGTTATCTCTTTACTAACTTTTTCATTATCTTTTTTCAATTTTCTTCCCGCTTTTCCGCATTTCCTTTTCGCTAGCGGCGAGTCGGATGTTTCAAAACGAGGGTGTTTACGTGCATCCTCTGCCACATGTTGTTTAAACTCCATTTGAAGTTAAATCCCTTCTGTAGGAAAGCTAGCCGCCGGGATACACCCCCACTCCATGGCTGCCAACCTTAGAGGTCCGTTCCGGTAATCCGGTGGAACCGGCATATGTTCTGGCAGAGGGCGGATGCGCAATCTCTGCACTGACTCCAGGCCCCTACTGGCCGAAGCTTTCAGGGGTCCCATGCACCGATAGATGTGGGCACCTTACTACATGCTTGCCATCGCAGGGAGCATGAGAAGTTATTGATTATAACAAACAGTTAGAGAGATTAAAAAATATGTAAATTAATCTACCATATTATTTAGAATGAACACATTACTGTATTATTTTTTACTGTTTTATAAATTAAATAAAGAAGAAGATACTTGTCAGTTTATCGAATTATGAAATACATGTATTCAAACTATCAACTTCTCTGTTGCGTTGAAATTTACAAATCCAGACAATATGAAAAAGTTATACGAATCTTATTCACATTAATACTAAACTATCTAATGGAGTCGAGCAACAATTTAACGATTTATAAATGACAATGAAATATTGAACAGTAAAATATTTACATCATGTTATAAATTTTATATTAAGTATTCTATAATTCAAATACTAATTATAAATTAATTAAACAATCAATAACATTAAATAATATTTAATTACATAATAATATAATAATAATTATTAATTACAATAACTATAATTATAATAATACTATTAATTAAAAAAAATTAAAAGTTAAAATACTATTAATTAAAAAATTTTTTTTCTTGGTGATAATAACTTATTTCGGTAATATTTCCCACATATAAAGAATTTAATATTAATAAACTAAAATCTAATTTTTTATTTACTCAGAAGAATTTACGTGGGTATAAATTTAAAATGTAAAAGATAACAAACAATTAAAATTTTTATTTACATAGGTAGCTAAAATACCTGTTTATTGCAAGATAACACTAACATAAAGAAAGATTCACTTACATAATTATATTTATAAGAAATGACGTTGTCTAATAGAGATAAATCTCTAACTTAACAAAGAATTGCAAGAAAAAATAATTGTGTACTAAATTTACTCTTCATTCTGCAATAATAGATTTCCAATCAATCTTTCGGTTTTTCTATCAAATGTGCAGCAGACGAACTTTTGAAATGTTAGAATCACTTTCAAGTAGATATTAAAGTTGCTGTATTGTGTAGTACTGACTAGTATCAATAAAATAAACTCACCTGGGGAAGATCATAGTTAAAATATTTAGTATACTTGGAAGGTTGATTATAATTTGGTAAACCAAGAGAAATATGACAGAAAAACAATTATTAGTCAAAAATATGAACAAATTAACTTCTAAAAATATATTACTAAATTGAAAAACTTCGGGTTCAATCACAAAATCTTGATTCATTAGATCAACTTCTTAAACTCAGATTAAAGGACCGACCTCAAATAATTGTCATAAAGTAGAATATGACGGTATGGGTATTACTTCTAGTAATTTTATTACATAATCTTTAAAAAAAAGTTATGATTAGAGACAAATTCTGATATGCGTTTCTGAGCCAGCAGAAATACACAATACATTTTTCAAGGCACAGACGACAATAAGAAACCATTAAAAACGTGATTCTATTCCATTACAGTAAAACAAAGTGTGATACTAGTTAGGTAGACTTTAGAATTTCTTATAAAATATCTGATAATTAAAATTGTATTAGTTAAATAATATAATTAATTATTAATATTTAAAGAGTAAGTTGATAAAATCTGTTTAAACCTTATTAAGTTTGAACAATCCGGCGATTTTGTCTGAACAATAAGTTATTACCTAAAATTATTTATATATAATATATATTTATTTATTAACAATAGCTATATATTCACTTCTCTAATTTAACTACTTTTGCGTATACTTGTTTAGCCCACCGGGCGGGCTGGTCTAGTGGTTAACGCGACATCGCAAATCAGCTGTTTTGAAGTCGAAAGTTTTATACGGATTTGAATTCTAGATCTTTGGTGGATCATGAATTTTTAGTTCTTTGGTGGTTGGGTTTTCGATTTACCACACTTCTCAGGAATGGACGACCTGAGGTTGTACAAGACTACACTTCATTCACATTTCATACACATCATCCTCTGAAGTAATACCTTACGGTTGTTCCGGAGGCTAAACAGATAAAGAGGGGTATACTTGTAATGTAATAAAAAAAATTACTTTAATGAAAAAATTCAGTTTAATGAATAATGATGTCCTTTGTGTTCTAGTTAATACTAAAAGATAAATTTTATATTATAAAATTTTATTTTAATTTCAATATATTTTTAACGTCGTTACCTGTAACTGCTATTTCGTTTTATGTTTAATAATAGACATAGATGTAACCAATTTGACCTATTCATCTATTAAAATTTTAATTATTACCAAAGAGTAATCAATTTAAACAGACATAATACTATTTATGTAATAGTTATGATTATCGAGTCAAACAAAATATTTTAAATAATATTATCAACCTTTTTTGGTTTTGAATTAAAACTATAATTAAAATCTGTAACATTAACTTAAAGCCAAATTATTTTTCTTTTTTATCATTTAACAAAAAAAAAAAAACATTTGCATATTCAAAGCTGTTAATCTAAAATCACATTATTAATTTAATTCATAATATACTGCCTTTCCTCCCCAATGAGATGTCATTAGATATAATATTGGTAATTCGTTAAAAAATAGTTCATATATTCTCTGAAGATTTTAATTACAGCTCATAAAAATATGGATACATGTTTCTTGGTAATAATGATAACACAAGAGAAAATTCATAGGACACATTTTGAAAAAATCCACTTTAGAGAAACTATATCAAGCCTTGGATAAAACCCAGTTAATCTCCTCCATGAGTCGACTATAATAGTATTCACCTTCCTAATTGTTTTTAGTGTACAAAATTATATTTTTTTAAAAACTCAAGGGTTAATTTTATCAAATTTTATGTAAATATATATCTGTAAAAAAATTAATTACATATGTAATAGTATCATCGCGCTTAAAAAAAAAAATCAGTTTTTTTCTCAGTAATTTACTGATTTTGTCAAGGATAATTTTTTTTTTATCAAAAATTATGCTAAGAGTTTTAATTTATAATATTATAAAAATCCATTATTTAATACCCAGTTTTTAACGTCTGTCATTATAGATTATTAATTTTTCCGGAGCAATAATGAATGTTATTATAGTTAAATGGTTCAACTGCCATAATATATGACAAACTTTTTTTCATTCAAATGTCAAAGCATGATGGAAATTTTAAATTTCGTTACATGTTTCTTTTTTCTTGATGAAAATGAAATCATAACTTTATCTTTTCATTCATTCCATTATCCTTTTTTTTTAAATAGATAAGCAATTTGAAGAAATGGTCTAAATTCATTTAAATGGTATAAATTATATCTAATGAAGAAATTTTCTTTGTAATTTCTGAATATTTTCATTTCACAGATCACATTTATTCATTCGTTTTTGTTGCAGTTTACAAATTTTTATTGTGAAATTTTAAATTAAAAATAAAGTTAAATAACTAAAACACAACTTACACAAAACTTAACTTAAAAAACAAACAAAACTACAACTTAACACATGTTAAGTTGTATAACCGACCAGCGAATGTGAACTTTCATTAAAACATAATTCATGAAGAGATATACGTAAATACTCTTACTTTGTATTATAGCCCTACGTATTTTATTATAATTTCGATATTATTTAATTAATTAACTGATATATAATTTAATTTTCTGATTAGCAATTTATAAAATTTTTCTTAGTTTTTCTTATTTACTTATTATTTTAATTAGAATTTCATGAAAAGTGTTGTTTTGTCTATGACGGTCGGATGATATTAACTTAAAAAATAAACACGTATAATCACTGATATAATCAAACTTTATATTAAGAATGTTTAAAACCTTAAATTAACGTTATATATAATTACTTTACTCTTCTAATAATCTTAACATTTAATTTTTTTGTGATAAAGTGCAGTTTTGCTACAATAATAGAAAGCATAATTTTTTTTCTAATTATATTTGCATAGAAATGTCAACTTCCAGTTATATTAGTCTTCATTTCTCGTTTAGTGCCAGTTCAATATAATCTTGTTAATATCCATGTAATCCTAATAAATATTTACGTATAGAAGAGCTAAACACTGAAGTTGTCTTAGCCGGATCAATTTTTATAAACCAAATAACATTATTAATTCTCATAGAACGATGTAACAGTCTGTTATAACAGGTTGTTACATCGTTCAAATGTAAACGTCTAAATAAATATTCGATATTCCAAATATAGAATGAACAATATATATATATATATATATATATATATATATATTATTTCTAGATATATGGAAATGTATGTGAAACGTTGAGCGAAAGTAACCAGCAGCATTTAAATTGTATTGCAATGAATAAAATGAAGGGTGGAATAAATAGAATAGTAGGATATTTGAATAACACTACGTATAGCTGAAAACAAGTGTTGACGACATTAAACATAAATTTTGGTCAAATGGAACCGAAACACAAACTGAAACTCGTACTCGTACTCTGTATATTGTATCGTGAGCTTTACTAAACAATTGTGCCTTATTGTATTTAACTGTGGAGCCTAAAATTGCACAAAGCTTCTGCCCCAAAAGAGAGGATTCCTAAAACTCTTCATTAAATTACACCCTCTAAATCCAGATTAATTACAGATTTAGCCGCAATTAAATTGTATTTATACTTCTGAAAATCCTGTTTTATCAAAGAAATTATCTTACAGTCTCTTTATCATTAATCATAAAAATTAATCTTAATACTTTACTACTCAAGGATATAGATCATAATATTGCTAAAAATAAAAATTACTTATCGGATAAAATTTCTAAGCGAGTCTGTGATAAATTTCTATGGCTGAAATATAATACATATTAACCACATGTTAAAAAAAAAAAAAACAGTAAGTTACTCAAGAAAAATAAGTAAAATTATTTACTTGGATGCATGAACACGTAATAAGTTTATATTTATTTTAAATATTTCTTCATCGTATCAGAAAAATAATTTATTTTCATAATTATTAATATTGGTTATGAAATATTAATAAACATAGATGAATTAATTTAGAAGATATTTGTGATTCCTTACGTCTGAAAGAAAACAAACTACTTTTCGGAAAAATATTATTTTTATAATATTAGGCACATTAGGTAGAAAACAATAAATTTTCATAAAATCTAACAATTAGTCTTCCTTAAATAACAATTATAGGAAAAAATACTGACCAAAACCAGAATAGTATTTTTCATAAGTTTGAAAATTTTCTTTGAATCTGTATAACAAGTAGTTATTTGTTTTGTTTACAAATTCTATTTATTCTGAAGGGAAAATATTGTTTTCGTGCTGCTAATACTTATGCCGTTTAGTTGTTTCTACGGAATGTTTGTTGCAAATGATAAGAGTATAAATTTACTTCTGAAAACAAAATTACTTCTTGCTTCTGTTGCGATATAAGTATAACGCAGACATTGTAATCTAAATATAATACAGATACAACTGAAGTTCATAATAAATTTTACTTTTGAGCTTCCTGATGCACTATTACATATAGCCACATCTGACTTGAAAACATCGATTGTTTGTTAGTCACTGTTTGAAAAATCATAAACCCTTATTATTGAAGAAAATTCATTAAAATTTTTTCATAAATTTATAAAAATACATCTACTTATCTGTATAAAATCCAAGGTTAAAACTGAGAACTACTCTGAACTAAATAGTAAAGTTTTAGTAAAGATCACGTAAATTTAACAACTGATCTGAGCGAAAAAAACTTGTATGAAAGAATTGAATAAGCTTTTATGAGCTGGTAAAACACATTTAAAATTTATATAAGGATTAGCATTCAAACGGTTGATTGATCAAACACCTAAATAATTTTTTACAATAAAAAATTAGAGCTGCTGTAGTTAGCCTCTGGAGAAGAACTTTCGTAATATTGTACTTAAAGAGATTAGAATTTAAAAAAAAAAAAAAATATTATTTATAATAGTAAATAACCCAATAACCCTAGAGCTGAAAAGGCTTCTTAAGCCTTACTTAAGTATTGTAATATTGTAATAAATTATTTAAGTAAGGCTTAAGTAATTTATTACAATAAATTACTTAATCCTTACTTTTGAAAACTGTAATTATTTGTGTCCTTGAAGAAAATTTCTTTTATTGTATTAATCTTTTTTGGGTTAAACATATTGTCGCTACTAAATTACACCTAGTTATTGTCTAGGATACAATTGTATTTTTAATATTGTACCTACAATATGAAAAAAGTAAAATATTAAAATTGGGGACAATATAACCTGACTAAATACCTTAAAATGCTAGATAGCCTAAAATGTTAAATATGCCTTTTAAAAAGATTATCACCAAGAAGATACAGAGAAAGATTGCTTTTCAAGAAAAAAGTTATTCCAAAAAATACCGAGAAAAGTTTCGCTGGATAAAATTAGGTGCAGACAACCAGACTGTTTATTGTGTCAAATGAGCACACTACGATATCCGTTCAAAGATATTTTTATTTAACTGTAGCCAAGTAACCGTGCATTGCAAAAAATAGACAACCAATATCTCCTTTTTGTTCTCTTTTCTCGTATTAAAGCTTTCTTCTGTAACATGTAACTGATTTTCCTTCTGATGTAATGTAAGATAATGTTTAAAACTACTGGAATCTGTGAGAATTTGTAAGTGTTTCTATTATAAAAATAAACAGGTTTAAAAATAATGCAAAGCAGTATAAATTCAGGTTTTGACACCTAAGAAACCCAAAAAATCGGATGGAAATTTTTCGGAAGTTAATGTTTTATGTGCACTTTAGTGTTCGGTGTTGACCTCTAAATCACCTTATATCTCCAGAACTACTGGACCGGTTTTGACCAAACTTGGTGTAATTACTTCTATATAGGTGATATTACTTATTATTAATATATTATATTATATATTATTTTATTGGAATTGATGCCATTAAATTTTCAATTTAAAATATCAAGGGGTTGAGGCTGTAGGGCAAGGTCATCATCACTATCTTCTAAATATTTCGTCTAATTCAGATCAAATTTTTCTTAAGCACATTTGTTAACAATTAAAAGATAACAATATTTGCAACAAAGAAATGTTCGCAAAATCGCACCCTCACCTAAAAAATGTTCTAAACTACTGCTATGTTGCGATATCATAGGTGAGCGGTAAATTAAATAAATTTAATTGTTATTAAATTAAATTGGCTGGGTCTCGAACGCGATCGCTCGGTTGAGTCTGTACCTGGTGCGTTAAGCCTCGCGGATAGACCGGTCTGCCGATCGTACAAGTGAACATTGTGCTATGTAATTTTCATTAGAATGAAAATACATTTTGCCGACCGTCGCCAAAATGAATTAATTTAGTTATTGCCGACCGTCGCTAGCAGTACCATCACAGACACGCGAATTAAATAAGTTATGCGCGCGAGCTTTAGTTAGAATCATTGAATAAAGTAAACAAAAAAATATTATATTTTAAGATAATGATAAATATTTTAAATTTAAGTTGGGTGTGTTGTATGTATGTGTGTAAGTCGTGCATCAGAAATAACTCATTGTTGTTGGCTTCCTTTTCATTATGTATTTCATTGTATGTTCCTTTTCATTGTTTATTGAAACAATAAGCAAAATATAAACAAATAGAATCAATGGATAAATAAAACTATAAATAAATAAAACAGCAAGCTCAAATCACTTTTTAAAATTACATAAGGTTCATCCTAATAAATTGTGTAGATTTCAGCTATTATTTCTTATTAACCGAAATATACCCAGATGTATTTAATATCCAGAAACGGGTATTAATATGTAAAAAAAAAAAAAAAAAAAAAACACTCTTCCCGTTATTCATATTGAAAGAAATAATATTTTATATAGAGGAAATTTTAATTTATATAAATATATACACATACGGTAATAGGGTACTATACTAAGATTTACATGATGTACATGATGCACATGTTTATAATTCTTCAGTTAACATGGTATCTGTCGTAAGAAAATTATTTATTTTATTAAAAAAGTAGTTTTTTTTTTTTTAATATAGTTTTATTTTATTTTATTTGATGAAAATATAATTAATTCAGGGCGAGTAGTAACTTCTTGAAAATTTTGAGTTAAATCTACTTACAACATAATTAATAAATATATTAATTTAAACAATACCCACATTTCCTTTAATTACAAAAATAATTATTGTTTTCCAAGTCACGTCCTGCAAAACTTATATAAATTATTGCTAGAAGTAGTTGTTGGTTAATGTTCATTAAATTAATTACTTGCAGAAATGTTTATATCAGAAGGTAGCAGATTTAATAATAATAATTAACTAAGTTTAGTACCTCTGAAAAGGTGTTTATCTATGAAAACTAACTTGGCAGTCAAGCTTGTCCTGCACTTAATGAAATATATATCATATGAACGTCAAAAATTACTTTTTATGTCGTAATTTGAAACTTGCATTAATCTTCCAAATGAATTTCTTATTCCTACAAAGGAATATTATTGATATACAATACTTCGTTTCATTTACACTTCTAAAAAGAACATAATCATATAATAACTGGTAGTAATAAAACTCTAATAAGAGAATATTGTAACAAGGCCAGTATAATGATCTGATTAACGGATTTCTTCCAATTAAGAAGAAAGTATGAGAAAATATTAATGAAAGGAATCCAGAAAGTTATTAAACGGGGTACTTTTCTCAGGTTAACAAGTCCGTTTAAAAACCATAGTTTTTAATACTGTCAATGGCACACGTTTTTCGACAAGAAGGATTACCGGTTGGAATAGGAATTGATGGAACAATGTAAGCGCGCAGACGATATTTTTCATGCTTTAACAGTTAAGGAATCGTGTGGTTCTGCAGGGTATATAAATGCTGCTAGGACTAGCGGGGAGGTCAGTATTAAGTGAGGTAAGCAAGGGATGCAGGTCGTTTCGACGCGATTGTGAGACGGCGTACAACGAGTAAAGTATATGTCACAAACATTCCAGTGTGAACAGTAGGTGAATGCAGGAAGTTGTCCGGTGAGTTATTAGTAGATTGGAGTGAAAGTGACAGTATTAAATTCATTCATAAACTTTAGGGTAGTTTATTATAACAGGAAAGTATTTGTGGGGAATGGAGTTGAATGAACTAGATTTGTCTAATCTATCTCTTGTCGTTAACTAAATATTAGGTGTTACTGCTAGCAGTCATTATAATGTCTTTAGTCAATTAGACTGTATTCTGGTTTTTATAATTTAACTACCTTTAAATAAATCGTGTTTTATTTGAAATACTATTTTGTATTTAATTTTATTATTATTATTTTCGTTTATTACTGTCATTTTTATTATTTTTTTCCTTTATTTCCTACTTCCTACGTTTTTAGTGTAACAAATCTTATTCATATAAACGTTTGTATTTCTTAGTATCTCAATATCCTGGTCGAGCCACGAATACGCAACACTATTTTTGAGAGAGAAATATAAACGAACACGAAATGGACAAACTCATTAAAAATTATTGGTAGAAAAAAAGTTCTTATTGAGAAATCTTTAATTAGAAAAGAAGCTTTAAAGAAATAATTTTAATGAAATAACTCTTCACTAAAAGAGAGAGCTGCGAGTCGGCTGTAGGTACTATTTTCTGACGCCCATTGCTTTATATGCAATAATTTACCAGTTTGCAATGGAAGCTATTTTATGTCCTCCATTTCTCTGTTCTATCTCTCCCCCTCCCACTCCACCTCTTATGAACGCACGCTCACTCACTTCCACTAGATCTTTCTGTTCTCTTCCAACACGTTTACAATCCCTTCCCTGCAATCCAACCCAGGAAGGAAGCCTGGCAAACTACCAAACGCGTAAACAAGCTTGACTTCATAACATTACTATCTGCTTGGTGGTAGTAGTGAGGTGGTTCAAAAGCAAAGCTAATTCTATGAATGTATAATCTAATACGTAGCGAAACTTTTTTTTTATAATTCAGTAAACCATAACAGAATGGTGCCGTTCTAAAATCCTGGAATTCGGCCCAAAACTTTTATATGGTTCATCGTTCTTTAAATTAATTTAACATAACTTTACAGAGAATATCACTCTCTCAATTCTTTTATTATTATTATTTTTATTTTTTTAATGGGCATTGTATTTAACTATACTTTTTAAATAATTATAAATTTAGATTTTGTAATTAAAAAAATAAATTCTTTGATTAAAGTTAATCAGCGACAATATTCTCGTCTAGTTTTATTTCATTAAATGAAATCAACGGTACATGAAATTCCTATCCTTTCACCCTTTCACATTTTGTGTTTTTATTAAAATCCCTAAGAGAGGGATGGTAAATCTTTTAAATCACAGAAGATGGTTTAAAAAAGGAGGAAAACAGGATAAAAGTATTGAGTGCAATGATATCTTTGTAGTATTTATCCATTATTTAAAAATGTAAATTAAATTAAAAGAAAAAAGCTATTTTTAGGAAAATTTTTATTATCACGTCGGTAGGGTAAAGTTGTACATTAGTTCCTCCATATATGCAGATTAATTTTGTCAGTAAACTAATACTACTTTAAATTCCAGAATTCAAAAGAGACTAACCCAATCCTCTATGAATATTTAATTGAAAAAACATAAAAGAACATTATTTTGAAGTATATATATGTATGTATGTATGTGTGTGTGTGCGCGTGTGTGTGTGTGTGTATTTACAACCATTATTAATAATTTTCTTTTAAGTAAAACATGATTTTGTCGTATATTATATTAAAAAATAGTGGCTAAAAGTATTTCCTTTCTTTTTTCCTCCCTTCATTCGTACCAAGTAAACCTTTCACCAAATGGAACCTTTTTGAGATGGAATGCTAAGTTAAATTACGTTGAGAGGATGAGCGTGTAATACAACAATTAAAAACCAATATGATTTTGTACTTGGTTACAATCGATGAAAATATTGCTATCATCAGGTCACTCAGTTAAGATCTATAGATCTCCCTTTCGGTGAACCAAAGGATTTAAACGGAAGTTTACAAACAATACAGCTGTAATTGAACTAAAATTAAATTTCATTCATTTGTTCTTATATTATCTTTATCTTTAATCCTTTATACAGTACTTTATATAATATCATTATTTTTTTTTCTTTCAGTATCAAATATATATATATATGTACCTATTATTAATTCTCCAAGTGTAACCAGTTTTGTCTTTTTTTCGTTCATAAACTTATAAATACTTGTAAATACGTACATATAAAAATACAAAAGTAATAAAATTAATTTAGATAAATATAAAATATATTCATTAGAATTATGCCAAAAATTATTTTGAGATTTTTCAATTTTTATTTTATATATATATATGTTTAAATTATTTTATAACAGCAAGAATAATTTGTAATATTTTTAACATTTTATATGAATAATAATATTATGCAGGTAACTTTTTTATTTTTATTTTTTTAATTTATTCATAATAATGAATTCATTAATAAATTTAAGTTAAATAAATATTTATACTTAATAGTACATAAAGTATATTTGAAAAAAATAAATATATCACTACACTTATCCATAAAAAACTATTTTAGGTTTTAACACAATACATTCCTTAATTGAGGTTGCCAGTCGATTACATTATATTTGAACTAAATTAAATACTAATAAAGAATAAACTCTCCTTTTCTAAAATATTCCTAATAAAAGCAATACAATCACAGAATAAAACAATATAACACAAACAAAACAGTGAATAAAACAAAACAGAATAAAGAATAAAACAAAATTTTATTTTTTTTTTTAGTGAGAACTATACATTTACAAATATACTTAGTGTACCTTTAAATACTATAACGATTCTTAAAGAACACTGTACACATTCACAGTTACGTACATGTAACTATAAAAATATACATGTACGAATAGATTTTTGCAAAAAAAAAAAATTTCTAGATGATTTTTGTTTTATATATATTTGTATTAAATAGTAAAATATGAAATAATTTTTTTTGAAAATAATGTATTTATTATTGTATTCATACCTACGAGTTAGATAAATTTTTCTTGGTATTAATCAAAAAATATTCGTGTATACAGTTATTAACTAAATAAACAACAACGAAATTAAATTAACTTAAAAAAATAACTAATTTCTAATTTAGTCTTATTTATATAGTTATAAATTTTGGTATAGGTCAATAGATTATGTTTAAAACCAGTAAAACAAACAGAATACTATTTCATTATAAAACTTATTTCATTATTATGATCTTGGTAATAAATGTCGATGCAAAGTCAGAATAAAATTCATTTATAAACAGTTATAGTTACGAAAAACAGAACTATAGCAAAATAATTTATTCTGGATGCACGAAGCAAATGTCAATGTCAGTTGGAAGCTGATTTATTTCCTCTTTTTACTCTTTAGTGTTTCGATCATTTTAAATGAAATATTAAATTGTACTTTAGGAATTATTTATCTTCGTAATCAATAGGTTAATAAAGTGTAGTTTTCACACATTTATCATCAGATTTTAGATATATTATTCATAAAATCTAATATTTGTTATAACATTTAATAAACGAGGTAACCAAAACTTTGGAAAAGCAGAAAAGACCAAACCTAAACAAAACATATTTTCTAATATTTTCCGAAATAAAAACTTATTTTTTCGAAATATAAAAAAAAAGAAGAAGATTCTCGTAATAATTAGGGTATTTCTCCACAGCATACCTCATGAATTATCGTGTGGTAAAGTTATCTTTGTTGCATAACAAATTTTATTCAGAGATGAAAAATACTGATTCCATTTAAGTTATTATAGGAAGAGGAATAGAGAGTAAACGATGCATATAGTCTTTAAGATTTTTAAATCGCTTGTAGTTCATGGACACGACCAGATTATCAATTACGTTTATAATACATCACACATTACAAAATTATTCCGATAAATAAGTCATCATTTGTTTGATAAGTACATTTATATACTAAAGTATTTTATTAAATTTAACTGCTGATAATATATTATCAACTTTTGCAAAATCAATAAAAATGTTTTTTAATGTTTAATATTAATAATAACAATAGTAATTATAATAGTATATGTTACGCTACACAACTCTTTTAAAACGAAAGTGTGTTAAAATTTATAAATTAAAAAAGAAATTGAATTAAATTTTATTTATAGTTTTTGAAATTAAATATATCTTAAATATAATTAGAATAAAAATTATTTAATAAAACTAAAAATATCACTTTAAAATAGTCGCCTAATGCAAATAGCAAATTTATATTTTAAAAATGTCTAAATAGTTTGTTTTTCAATAAGCATTTTTATGTAGTACTAAGTAAACTGAAGGTCAAAATAACTTAGCGTTGCAGTGAGTTATTAAATTTTAAATAAAAATATATTATTTAGAGTGTCGTCTGAGAAAACTGGTTCAATATCTTAGTTCAGAATACAAGTTGAAAATAAAGATTGAAAGATTGAAATTGAAAGTTTAAAATAAAGAAAAAATCTGTTTAAAACATAAGTATGAAACATTATTTTTTTCCTGATGCCATATCAACTTAGTGATTTTTTTGTAAATTTCGATGATAAAATGTAAATTAACCTCATACTGCATTTCTGTGATCACTAATTACAATGCAGAGTTTGTAATATTAATTTAATTTGACTTAGTCTCTCACATCAATAATTGTTATTATCTCAAACAATTCTTCTTAATCTTAAACATTCAATAAATTATTTTATGGACTATTCATTTTAGAGTTAGAAAAAGATCGAAAAGGAAAAAAGCGAATGTGTTCAATAAGAACCTACATTATTAGTAAATCGACAGCAAAAATAAGGTGTTATTTTTTACTTGGGTGTGTGTGTGTGTGTGTGTGTGTGTGTGTGTGTGTGTGTTTTATGAAATTAGATATTAATATTTGGGTCAGTATTGTTTTAAATACAATATTTTAAAAAATACCCGAAAAAATTCGCCCGAAAAGAGGCATTTACAATCAACAAAAAACCTAATGGGAAGATTATTTCTCCGCTAACTTAATATTAGTTAAATAGATATAAGTTGCACAACCGTGATTTACCCCGTTATTCTCCAAATTAAAAGTTTTTTTTTTTTTTAAATGCACTCCCATCTCATTAGGAGTTTAATTATAATGACGAATGACTCAAAGGCATGTGAAAGCTTTACAAACCACCATAATAATTTTTTTTTTTATATTGCCACATAAGCTTGTAGCTTATGCATGGGATATGAAAATGGATTCGGTAGCGTATGAAAAATTCCATGCCTTACCGGGATTCAAACCTGGAACCTCCGGATGAAAAGCTGAGTCGCTACCACTAGCGCCACGGAGGCTGGTAATTTTTTTTTGTTTTTATTTGTAGCTATATAATATAATTTTACTCTTAAATGTTGCACAACAGGCGAACGACAATACCAGTTTTGAATATCACAGAAAGCAAGAGTATTCCTGTGTCGTGGAACGAAATAATGGAACTGGGTAAAAAAGCATGCTATGAAAACCCGTTTGAAATGATGTTATGGTATCCAGATGGTAATATTCATTCAAGCTGGATTGTTCATATGCTTTGCGTCATATTTTTTCATTGGTTACCTGCTATTCTAATCGATATGCTGATGATAATCTTTAGACAAAAAACATTGTAAGTATCGTGTGTTTATTTTTATACAATTTATACATAAATAACGTAAAGATTATAAGCTTAACTTTATTATGTATTGCCTTGTAGAATAAATAAGACAAGTAATAAGGTTTTGCATGATTCTGGATGGCGTCCTAAGCAGTAAAGTCTTTGATAAAATTAAATATTCTTAAATATTCAAATTAGAAAAAATAAATCGTTATTTCTCGAGAAAAGAAGGCAAAATATATTCTTACCACAGAATCCCATTTTCACCAATTCTTAGAAACTGATGAAAGATCTATCAAGTGGCAAGAGAAGAAAGTTATCAGATGAATTTTTGGAGGAAAAATAAATGATCTCAGAGGATAATTTATATAATAGTTGTAAAATGATATGTAGAAATAAGGCATTAGAAAAAGGTATACTTTCAGATTTTTTACTGCCTTGTACGAAGTAAAGGAAGTATTGCGATAGCAAAAAATTTTTTTTACTTTTCAGATTTCAACGAAGTATCTATTTTGACCATCCCTGAATCCATTTTTACTAGTTTCAGTGTGGCGTCTGTACGTATGTATGCATGTACGTACATACGAGGGTAGGTTTTTATGTAAGGCCCGTTTTTTTTTTTAATTTAAAATATTTTTTTTCAAAAAACATTTATTTTTGGATTGTACATGCTTTTGCCTATTTTTCTACATTAATAATTATGTTTATTACTGCCTAACTTATTAATGCACTTCTCATACCTTACAACTAAAGTTTGAAAACCGTCTTCAAAGAAGTCTGCCGCCTGCTCTGACAGCCAAGAGTTCACAGCCGCTTTCACTTCTTCGTCGTCACTGAATCGCTTCCCGCCAAGATGGTGTTTGAGGTACCGGAAAAGGTGGAAATCGCTGGGAGCTAGGTCGGGGCTATTTGGTTCATGGTCCAAAAGATTCGATCAAATCCCGAGTCGCGTGAACAGTGTGAGGCCTTGCTTTGTCATGGAGGAGCAAAATTCCTTTTGACAGCATGCCGCGTCTTTTGTTTTTAATTGCTCTTCGGAGCTTCTTTAAAGTTGCGCAGTAGCCATCTGAGTTGATTGTTGTTCCACGTGGCATAAAGTCTATCAGCAAAACACCGCGCTGGTCCCAGAACACAGTTGCCATAATCTTGCACTTTGATAACGTTTGTTTGGCTTTGACCTTGACGGGAAAAGTTGTGTGTGTCGCCATTCCACTGATTGTTGGTTGGATTCAGGGGTGATTATGGGATACCCATGTTTCACCTCCAGTAACGATTTGACTCAACATGTCATCCCCTTCTTCCTCGTAACGAATCAAAAAGTCCATTGAACTGGCAAAGCTCTTCCCTTTGTGGTCCGCTATAATGGTACCCACCAACAACACAATTTCTTGAAGCTGAGGTTTTCAGTCACAATTTTGTACAACACCGACCTAGAAACTTGGGGAAATTCCAATGACAGAGTGGTTATCGTGAATCGTCTGTTCTCACGAATTTTTGTTTCAACTGGAACCACCAAATCATCAGTGATCACAGACGGCCGGCCAGAGCGTTCTTCGTCATGGACGTTTTCACGGCCACCTTTAAACTTCCTAACCCATTTCCGCACTCTACCTTCACTCATTGTATTAGGGCCATAAACATCAGTTATCTGGCGATGGATGTCTGCGGCCGATATGTTTCTCGCAGTCAAAAAACGTATGACTGACCGTATCTTACACGCGGCGGGCGATTCAATAATCTTAAACATTTTAAAGACGCACAACTAGGCGTACACTTTAGCTACAGAGCTGCAACTAGCGTGAGTTTGTTCACAAAGGCTACTGGTAAGTGGCGCGGCGGCTCGTTGCGGTATAAACGCGAACTAGAGAACTATACGTGCCAACAGCTCTTACTTTAAAAACGACCTTAGTATCTCGCTAAACTCAAAAACTATTAGCCGTAGGATGGTTAAATTTTGGATTTAGGATTGTTGTAATATCTATTTATAGACCTCCCCTTTTGATTGCAATTGACTGAACCAAAAGTGTCCAAAAAAGCCCAAAATCAGAAAAAAAATGGATTTTGGACTTTTTCTCAACTGCATTAATAAGGCCTCATCCAGAGATTTTCAACGATATAAGTGGTACTTATTTCATTGGTTCCACAGTTATAGCCAAATAAAATTTTAATTAATGAAATATTTGAATCTTACAAGGGAATGCACATCAGTTTGCATCATCTCCATTTTTTTTTTCAATTTATTTTGATAACTTTTTTTTAAATTTAAATATATTGATTTATTAATAATTATTAACCTGAGATTGTAACAAAATTTTTACAATAAATAAAAATTCAATAATAATAAAAAATATTTTTTTTTTAAATCAGTAACATCAGGTGAAATAGAGTTTTATGTATTTTTAAAAATGTGTATATGTAATGTAATAGGCATTATTACATATAGATATATGTAATAGATTTGTTGAAACATCTGATTATTTAATAATAATTGAAAATTATAATTTATAATTGTATTATTCTTAGATTTTGTAGTTTAATTTCTGTTTAATTTTATTTTAATTATTCTTGATTTTCTGTTTAATCTTATCTACATTAAAGTTATTACAGATGATTGAAAAACAGAGCCTCGAAAGAACAACGTATACACTGAGGCATGTATCTCCGATCTTCAATAAATTGCAAAAAATTCTTAACTTTTAATTCATTACTCCTCTGATATTTTCGGACAATATTCTCTCTAAGGAGGAGCTGGTAATTATTTCGTCTATGTGTTTTTTGTTTCCAATCATTTAATCGCTCTTTTGTTTGATATAATTCTTTTGATCTTAATTTGTGTACGCGTTCTTCAGTTTTCAAATTTTTTCTCTGTTAATATTCATAATTCTCTCTTAATCTTTTTATTCTTTCCTTGGTGTTAATGTTTTCTTCCTCTTTATATTAATTATCTTCTTTGAATATGATATGAAGTGAATAGAGGAATGAAGTGCAGCAAAAAAATGAATATGTAATATAAAATTGTAATGTATATGTAATTTAATAGGCATACAAGGAAATGATGTGGTGTTCACATCAGATTTTTTTTTTTTTGAGGAAGTAAATACCGGACTAAATAGATTACTAGGGTAAGCTACTAAAGTAAAATATGTATACTACAACATTGCTCTCAGATTTTAAATCATATGTAGTTGTTACCATCTTAAAGAAAAGAGGAAAAAGTTAATCTGAGAAGTACCACTTTATCAATTCATTTGACCAAGGATCACACCCTCTATCAAGGAACGTCTTAGTTTCAGCTGATAAGTTATTTTATAATTTACAGTAGAAGTTATCAAAAATTATTTATATTTTTTGTGTTTTTAAATTCAGATTAAAATATAAAGAACATATTTATAATATGTACAACTATCAGACAGATGTTAAAATTAGGGATACGGGAGAGGAAAAAATCTCTAATTTACCAAGGTGTGAGCCCAGTAGGCCTCATTGTTTTTAAACTTTTACAAAGATGCAAAAATAATTTCTGACAGAAAATAGAACTACTAAGATTATATTGCTCTTTAAGAGTTAACAAAATATGAATTAGTATTGATGAACCGTGGAATTAGTTAAATAGAAAGGATTCATTATTACCAAAGAATTTCACAAGAAAGTTGTTTAGAAATATCTGATATTTAAACAAATCTAAAGAAATTTGGGTAAAAGAGGCTAATGAAAAATTAAATAATTAAAAAAAGAAAGAGTAAATAAAAAGTTGCAATTTTTACTTATGTATTAAAATTAAAAAATTGATACGAAGTAAAGATGACATCAAAAACAGGCTGAAACACGAAAGGACTGTTTTCATACAATAACGAAGTGCGCTAACATCAAATTATAATTATAGAATATTAAATAAGAAGGAAATCCTGAAAAATATTTCTGCGATATAACTCCTCGTGGCTGGACAATAAAAGTGTCTGGATACAAAAGATTAGAGGCTTGTTAAATAATAGGATGTAGGAAATTAAATGTCTTGAAATAAGGAATTTTTAGTGAATCAATTTTATGATAGATGAAAAATAAAGTTTAAATAAATATGGTAAATATCGTTAGCATTAAAAAATAGTAATAAACAAAAGCTGAATAGCCGTTTTATCCTTACGTGTAACTATAATTTGTTTCCCAAAATTAGTTTTTGTGGTTGATTTATGTTTTTATGGTGAACATTCTTTAGTCTGAAAGCGTGCCTCAATGTAATGGTTTATATTGTTTCTTGTTAAATAATCCATTTTTTGGATCAACTGGAGAAACATTAATTAATAACGCTCGAACTATGAGACCTTTTGTAAAATAAACGATAAGATTTTAAACTAATCGCATGACAGATACTTAACACACTTAAGATAATTAACGTCGATTGTAAAACAGGTTATTCAGAATATATTATGAAAAAAATGCGTTATAAAATATTAAACGATCCAGATAAATTTAGTGCGTGTTTTAGTTCCACGTTGCGATTTTTACTCATATATAGCAACCGGTTGCCCCTCTATCGGTATTTATAAGACAAAATTGAAAATATTTCCACAGGAAGGAATCAGTTTACTACCGATTTATTATTCTTGTTGACTTTTACAAATGTGTTCTGCATCAAATAAATTTACCTAAAAGAAAAGAGTCAGACTTTTCTAAAAAGAAAACTTTAATATGTGTACGCCACACACATTAAAAAATTGTGTGGCGTATGGAATTGTAAAACATAAAACTAAACAATCAATGAAGATTATTTTACAAGCTGAGATCTTTTTGCGATATAATAAATGAATATGCAAGGAAATATTTCAGCTGTTTAACGACTTAATATTTCAAAACTGAGGGATTTTAGGAAGTAGAACAAAGAGAGAAACAATTGCCGATTTGTATAGTTAGAAAATTACTTTTTTGTGGTGTTTGACATTTTTTTGTCCGATATGTTGAATCCGTCTTATTGAATTTAATTCTTTTTGTTGAGTAAATACAATTTAAATACTATTTGGTATGATATTAATGTAAAATTTTATGATAAAAACTATGGCAAAAACATTATCTCAATAAATGTCTTCTTTTGTTACTTATAACCAATCATAGCTACAAAAACGGAAAGATCACGGAAGTAGTAAAGCACTCCATAGTAACCGTTTTATTTCGTATTTCCATCAGCATTAGATCTAATAAGAAACTTTAAACAGTTAATGTTGGAATTAATGGCTCAAATACTACAATAGTCAATAAGTAATTGAATACTTATAGTTTTTGTAAACTTAAGTATAATACTGAACATTTTGAAGTTACCTATAAGTAGTTGACTAGTGTCAACTACAAAGTAGTCAACTATTTTGTAGAAATTAGTTGACTACTGTAAACTACGAAGTTGTTGATAATTGTAGGGTTCTACCACAAAGTAGCTACTAAAATGGCTACGTCAACTGATGTTAATTATTTTAATTATCATAATATTTAATTTTAAAATTTAGTTAATGTTTTCGGTTCTAACTTACTTAGTACCTTCTCTTTATCTGGTTAGCCTCCTGAACTATCGTAATGTATTACTTCAGAGGATGAATGCGAATGAAGTGTAGTCTTGTACAATCTCAGGTCGACCACTCCTGAGAAGTGTGATTAATTGAAACCCAAC
>JAAAKQ030279941.1:0-10473 GCA_010016005.3 Zanna intricata | reverse complement strand
AAAAATTGTACATATTTTGCCAATAAAAAATTTTCTGAGGTCAGTCCGGTTACTTATTATACAAACCCTGTATACTAATAATGTTGGCGTTAAATATTTTTATGTTCTTTATGATTAATTAGATCCAAAGCTTTGGATCTGGATATCCAGGCGGTGTTCCAACTGGCTCTGAACACAGATAAATACTCTGAATATAATTATTGTTTTCAATACCTTTTTTAGTTTCATACGAGTTTATTATAGCACGAAACAAAACAAAGAAGAATTTTGGATTTTTCTTTATGTTAGAAGAATCCAACATAATACCTAATACTGTTGTAAATATTAAAAATTTTAATGCCTCACTTTCAAAATTATATGGAAATTGCAATTCCAGATCTTTCTGGAGCTACAAGAGGTTAGGTGAGATGGTTTCCATATTGTGTATTACTTTCTAACGAATGAAGTGGAGATTATATTTTCCTGCCTCACTGACATCAGATATTAATTTCTCTAAGTAAAAATTACAATATTTTAATCATTATAAGATGAGGTTAATGCTTTGCTTGAGGCACGTGGGATTCAGTAAAATGTTACTAAAATATTAATTATGTAGACCAGAGGATACCAGATTTACACTTAAGTAATATTAAGTGTATATATAATAACAAAAATATATGTAAGGATGTGGATTTACACACAGCAAATTATTATTAAACTTATAGTTAGATTTGAACCAAGATTCTGCAATATTGTTGTAGTACAAGGTTTTTATCAAAATTATTTTAACTCCCCATATATAATGAAGTCCACAAAATAAATTTATAACTAATTAAAAGGATAAACATTGTTAAATTTTTATGTTAATAATATTTAATAACGGTATTTTGTTGATACTATTTCATTTCTCTATTTAATAATAATATTTTGTTAATATTATTTAATTTGTATGTTAATAGTATTTAAATAATTTAGTCTTTGTGTGTGTAATCAGATTTCGAACTTGCTAGAAGCTTATAGAGTGTAATGGATTGTACTAGAAGCAGTTAAAGTTGAATCTTTGTTTGAATTATTATTTTTAATGAAGAATGAATTTTTATTTGACAATTTACATTTATAAAGTTTAGTTTGGTAATTAATGTAACTATTTATATTGGTTGGAATTAATTGTATTTATAAATAATGAAGATATTTGTAATAGAAGCAAATAGAACTTTCTAGTGTTTTCTAGACATCAGCTAACAGTATATATAAGCGGATCAAGCGACCTGTGGATTGGTTCATTCATGTGGCGTAGCTCCGGTAGGTTACACTGCGCGAAAGTATAAATTGTTTCATATAGATTTTGTTAAGCGTTGTGTTAAATAAATTATTGTGAGAAGGCTTGATATCGTGTTGGTTATTTATGAATTGTGTTCTCCACTATAATTGGCAACTGTGTTAGTATTGTTAAAAAATTGTGGGGAAATCGATATAGTGTTATATACGAATCATTTGCTCACATCAATATGTATTTGCCTTAACTTGAGTTTACCTTTTGTTTGATAAGAATGTTTAAATATTTACTACTGTAAATCAAAGTGACACTGCTGACATGATTAAGAGAAATATAGTATATACTATACTATACTATAATATAGTATTATACTATAATTAGTATTTAACGCAATATTTTCAATAGCACTTTTAATACTGCTTTTGAAAATCAATTTAATTGTACAAGAAAAATAAACATATAGTATTAAAAACAAACTATTACCTTCACTTTAACTACCAATGGAGAAACAAAAATATCTTCTTCAAGATGTTCAACACAAGTTTTAATGTCATACTCTTCATTGTGTTTAACCCCCCAAAGAAAGCACTGCAATCCTTGTTTAGGTACAGCCATCCACTCTTCTTTTATTGCTAATACTCTGCATCAAAATAAATTTTTTTAAAATGGAAGATAAGATAATTAATTAGATACCCAATAAATAGTAGCTTGTCCATTTGGGTAATGAATGCTTTAACAACATATTTTTCTTTTGACAAAAAATTTTTTAATGGTACTGAATCAATTATAATATTAATGAAAATCTTTTCGTTTAAGAAAATTTCATTTGGCCCTGCCAAACAAAAGAAAAACGTAACTTGTTATTAGATAAAATGTTACATTACCAAAATTTTATTATAAAATGTTATAATAAATGACTTTAAAATACAGTTTGTTAAACAAATTAACTTCAGTTACTGTAACTACACATCTAATCTCTGAAAATTTTAAAATGTGACAAAAATCAGCATAACCTTTTTTGAGTACCAAAAATAATTTTACCATTAGGAGCACTCCCAAGTAGTACTTGTAAGTTAAGATACATAGCAAAAGTATACAGTTCTAACATCGCTGCTAGTGGCATAGTTTATTAGTTTTCTCAAAAGAAATGGCACCTTAAAACTTATATGATAAAACTGAAAATATGGTTATTCAATCTAAGTTTGATTAAGATCCCAAAAGTTTAAAAGAGTACGAATTCACCAATTATTTTAATAGAACAAATATAATAGCTTTCTTCTTAATTGTTTGTAAAAATTTTCCAATACAAAGATATTTAAAAAAAAATAAATTTCACTTTCATATTATATCAAGAATAAATTTTTATAATACAGCTCTAAGTTATTACTCTAAGTTACAACTATAGTTATTATTAGAATTCTAATAGTTTTTTATATTGATGATCTGTAAATGTGTTTTCTACTCATGGTAGTGAATGTTCTTTTATGTGAGAACTTATTTATTACATCTCAGCTGCATTTAATGCATACTGAATGAATTTATTAACAAAATTAATTTACATTTTATGTCATGAATAATAAAAGCGTGGAGGGCACGTTTCATTATTATTACATAACACTATATAATCATTACATTAAAAATTTGCTACATAATAGCAAATTATTATAAATGGCATAAACAGAAAATAAAGACCAAATGAAAAATCAAATTTTTTAATGAAGAAGCATGATGGTTACGAATTGCAAGACATTTAATATCATTTACATTATTCCCCAACATACTTCGCATGTAGCCCCTAGTTTAAACTTGCGGTACAATGCCACATAACAGATACAATCCACAGGGATATAGTGCACAGTTAGTTGGCAGTCACAGTGAACAAAAACAGTTATATCTGTTTAAGTCATCTTATATCCGTAAGTGAGCCTAGGTGTGCTCTATTCACAAGCAGGAGATCTCTATGCTTATTCCTGCATGAGGAGCTCCACAGTGAAAGTGTTCTTAACTGGACAAAGTTTATTGCTGATAGTAGCTTTCCATTCACTTTCCCACTCATTATGAAAACAGACAAGATCGCTTGACACAATGCAATTTAAAGAGGCTGGAAACAGGCCTCTTTTACCACACTACCAACACAGTTATTACCTGAGATTCCAATATGACTGGGGATCCAGCAGAAGCTCACAGTTGCATTGCATTGAGTCATTTGAGAAATAACACATTGAATCTCACAGATAATAGGATGTCTGGAGTACATGTAAATAAATGACCTTAGGCCCTCATGGTATCTGAATGAGACCACAGCTTGATAGAAGCGCAACATGCACATAAAATTGGCTCCCCAACAAATATTAGATAGAACTCAGCATGTCTAACATTTTTAGCTATGCAATTGAGGATCAACATGTTCCCTCACTGGGAAAAGCAAATGCATTTCATTTTATCCGGGAAAAATGTGAATCGATTTACACCACGATTCTAAGCAGGTTATTGTGTTCTGAAGCAAACTGTCACCAATAGCTAAAGTTCTAGGGACTAAGTAAATAGAAAAATTATCTACAAACAATGAACACATAACAGGTTTACGCATGCAGTTTGTTACACTATTTATAGCTATGGCAAACAAAGTAACAGTTACAACACTTCCGTGTGGTATTCCTTTTTCTTCTGTGAAACTTTTGGATACTGTCTTTCCAACTTGAACTCGAAAGGACCAATTAAGAAAATTCCTGATGAATGCAATGAGATTCCCTTTACACCCCATTCATGAAGTGCGTTTAGGATTCATCTCCTCCATGCCACGTCATTCACCTTTTACAAATTGAAAACTACAGCAACCAGGCTTTGATGAAGTAAAAAGGCATTTTGAATAATAATTTTCAGGGCAATTACATGATCAATAGACCTATCTTTGCATAAACAGTGTTGTACGGGGCAGTTGAGGTAGGTACAAAACTAGATGACGGTTTATTTTTCATTCAATCACCTTGCACAGGGTACTGGTCAAGTTTTAGTACGGGAGTCATCAATGCTTCTGACCAAGAATCTGGGAGTATTTGGGAGATTTGATAATATACTGAGCCTGATATAATTATTTTTTGGGGAATTGTCACGAGAACTACAAAAGGCATACTAAGCTCATTAAAAGAAAAGGGTATGTTTAATTCATTCTGCGAATCTCTAATCATGAATGGTTTTTACCTGCAATTTATTTCTCACATCCACAGGATAGTACAGTGATGCAAGTGAAACTGACCTAAATGTACTTCTAAATGTGTTCATCACACCAATTGGTGCAATAATGAGGATTCCACTACTTATCAGTCCAATCAGTTGCTGTGACTATACTGATCGACACTTGGCTTGAACTTTTTTCTGAACAACCAATGATGGGAGTTGTACGAGAAATGGTATCTGCATAATTCATCCAAATTTCCATTTAGCACACCAAAACACTTCAAAGGCAAACAGCCGTCATGTTAGAGAAAGGTGCAGAGCAACTTAGTTGTAAGTCTTTGACTGAAATTACATAAAGCCCTGTGCCGATTCCTTAGTGCATAACTGCAGTCTTCATCCCACCAAAGAACAGCTGGCCACCTTGGATTTCCAGATGTTAAAGGAATTAATTTGTGCTAGTGAGTATCCGGTGTGTAATCTTGACAGCTGATGGATTGAGCTATCACTCTTGTTGTATTGGCCACGGGAACCCTTGTATCTGATCTGGTCTACTTTCCAAACAACTCATCTGCATGGCTGACTTTGAGGCACATCACTATTACACAACTGGTCTGTGATCGCTTCCAAAGGCATTTTCAAAATGCACCAGGTAAGACATGGGAGTAGGGTTGCTGAACATACAGACAGGTCGACGCATGAAAATGTACCTGATGAAGATGATACAAACACCTGGCTTGGTAGATCCATCGTACAATAAGCAGAAATCTAAGTTCTGCATCAATTGGTCAACTGTACTGTCTTGGGAAGAATATAATAATAAGCCCCATAAATAATGATGAGTATTGAAAATGACAATTATTCACAGAATCTAGACTGGATAAATCATCCTCACTGATATCAGAATTTGGTGGAAGATATAAGCTACAGATACTTATTTTAAATGGTACCAATATCTTCACTGAGACTGCAGGATGTTTTTCACTAGCAGAATACGCTCAATTAATGATTTTCTGCAGGAAAACAACCACACCTTCATATCCTCTGCCCTCAGTTTATGGCTGCATCTTTTGCAGATATAAACGTGAAAGGATACATCATCCTTTGGAAAAAGGTGAGTCTCCTACAGACACAGTAATAAAGGATTTTCTTCCTTAAGTAGGATTTCACTGCAAGAACAAAGACTACAAACAGTTCTTTCTATTTCTGTATATTGTTTGAGACATCCAGTACAAAACTAATTCCCCATGCAGAGTGATTTTCTGTATTCTCAAT
Source organism: Zanna intricata (assembly GCA_010016005.3). Taxonomy (NCBI): domain Eukaryota; kingdom Metazoa; phylum Arthropoda; class Insecta; order Hemiptera; family Fulgoridae; genus Zanna; species Zanna intricata. The sequence goes on along the minus strand of JAAAKQ030279941.1, from coordinate 4,769 downwards.
GTGCCAAAGGAAAGAACAGTTCTGCTCAATAAAGATTTTCAAAATTACTTTTTCTTCTTGAAAAATGGAGAATTTTCGAGACCTTGCTGAGTGTGAATCCTTACAATTTATACAATTTTCTGGCTCAGTGCATGTGATATCATTGTTTCTAATCTTCTGCACAGATGTGATGTGACTGACTGCATTGATAACTCTTAAGGTAATTTCAGGCAACTGAACCCTTACTGAAATTACGCGTCCTATGGTTCCACCATCACTTCATCCAGCCTTTCCTAAAACTTAAGGGTTATGAGTTTTCTACATTGTTCTTCATTATAAACTTTTATCAGAAAGACAACCCTCCTAAGTTTTTCTCTGTAGAACCACAAGCTGTGATGATGCAATTATTAATCAGGAAGGAAGAAAACTCAGCAAAAAATTTACCTTCCTCTTTATACTTCAGCACCAAGAACCTGATAAAGGAGAACTTAAACCCCTCTGTAACATTACTTATCATTGGCTAGATCTTCAGTTGACAATGTTAGTTGAAGCTTCTTCAAACTCCCTAGTTTGTTGGCTTTTTTTTTAGGTGGATGGACAACAACTGAAAGATTATTGTTTGAGACTGCCATATGGTTCCCTTGAGCACTGGCGTATAACGGGCCACTCCAGCAGAGCATGCAAATACTGGAGCTCTAGGGCTTCATACAACTGGGTTTATCCCAGTGCCCAGAAGATGATGTCATTCATGACTCACTACATAGAGCCATCTATGCAATGGTATGATAGTTTCCACCTTGGGTCACAGTTGCATTTTGTAATAAGTCGCAACATCACTGAGTATGCGTATGTAGAAAAAGTGTAGCATGTTGTTGTGTAAAGGGTATATTTTATAATTTGTGTAGTGTTATGTATATGATATAAAAGGTTCAGCAGCTCCGTGTGCAGAGGGGAAAAAGCTACATAGGCTAGGGCTGTGGGAATGCCAATCCCCAAGCTTAAAAGATAACACTCCCAGTCAGCATAATTATATGCAACTGAACATGGGATTTCTTTTGAAATATAATGTTGTAACAAAATAAATAAATGACTCAAACAGTTTTGTTTATAAATCTAAGACTGAAAGAAGAGGGTCAGAAGACTAACTCTTAGAGTGTCAGAATTCAGTGGCACTGTATCCAAGTCTGTCATATGCATGCATGGTTGTTTAAATTTCTATTATTTGTACACAACAAATTTTCTATGAAACTAAATTTTTTGATGGCATGTTTTATAATCGCACGCATTGTGATTGACAACAAGCAAGTGTGCAAAATTTTTAGCCTTCTACCTCATCAGGAATTAGGTTAAATATTGCTGACAAAATTCTAACCAACATGCCATGTAACAGTGTACAGAGCAAATTAAATAAAAATATTTAAAAAGGACCGAGATTTAAACACCTACCTATAAAGATTACTCCAATATTAAAATTTTATTTTAAAATATAAACAAACAAAAAAAAAAATCAAAACTTTCCAACAAAATTCACATTACATAAGATAATACAAAGTAGTATATTGATATTTGACAGTAACATAAAGTATATAAATTTTATTCCACTGGAGAAAATTAGGCCATAAAAATAACAATTTCCAATATGACAACAATTGTCATAATAGAAAGTAAACAGATTTAAAACAATTTAAAATCCTGAAAATAATAACATAGTGGATCATACCTCACAATATCTCACAACTGAATGTTTTGTTCTTCAAGTCACCAACTCTGATAAAATTTTAGTGTTAAACCTCCGGAACCACCGTTAGGTATATCTTCAGAGGATGAGATGAATGAATTGTAGCATGTGTGAAAAATGCCATGCCTGACCGCGATTCGAACCCGGGACCTCCGGATGAAAGACCGAGATGCTACCACTCGCGCCACGGAGGCCGGCTTTTAATGTTGGAAATATGAAGTGATAAGTATTTTAATTTATTTATAATAATTAAATATATATATGCGCATCTGTCAAGCTAACAGGAATGTAAAAGGTATAAAGCATCATTAAATTTCTTCTAACTTAAGCTTTAATGAAAACAACTTACTTATTAACATAACAGCATCACAAGTTTTTAATTTGGAAATAAAATAATCACATCAAAGATAGAAAATTGCTTCATTTTCAGTATCCTGAATGATTTTATCTCGCTCAACTTATTTCAAACATTAACAAACTGAAACATTGCCACAGGCAGTAAAAAGATCTAAGGTGGCATTGTGAATGGAATTAGTTTGTATGTAAGCATCTATCTAAAACTTTAGGCAAACAAGGCAGACAATTATATACAATTTATATTCTCACCGATTCAAGCAACCTTGTTCTCACTTCAAAGTATTGAAAGTATTTTCTACAATATATTTCAGTCTGTTGATAATTCTTATGATTGTATAAATGGAAATTATCCTACTCAAGTCAATGTTTCCGGAGTGATATAATATTAAAACTGGTAATTCTTTTACAAAACAAAATCCTTCACATATCATTTATTCCTCTGAAGTGAACAAATATTTAAATAAAACACACTGAAAGAACTGCAAATTTAGTAAAATAATTATAATCTTTGTGTAATATAATTAACGAATAAAACTTGTATTTTTATTTAATGGCCATGATGTGAAAATTGATGGCTTTAATAATACAGTTAAATTAATTTTTTTTAATAATAAACAGCCTAAAATTATGAATTTTTTAATCCTTAATTCTTTAATATGGCTAGGAATTTTATTCTAAAGGGTTACATTTTGATGTTTTAATTGCTAAAATTTTTTTTTCTGATATTTTAAGATCAATTGTATTTTTTTAGTTACAGCAGGATCATGGTGGCAAAGCAATCTCAGTTCTTTCATAATAAATTTCTTTAACATTTATCTTGTTTGAGTTTAATGTTCATCATTTCATTATATATACTATCACAGTCCATTTTCATAATAAATGGGAAACACAATAGATGTAAGAGAAGGAATGGATTTTTCATAAGAAAAGAAAGGACTCTTTTACAGATTTGTAAAAGACGATACAATAGTGTTTCTCCAAAATAAAAAGCATTCAAGCCCAGCTTAAATGTCAAAGCAAGAGTTTCCTACTTTCTTCTTCATTGAGTCAAATATATACTGTGTCATATTAGTATTTTAAGCCCATCCTGATTCATGTATAGGTAGCCATTCAAGTGGCACCTCCGTCTGTTCAGTATAGAGACTGGCCATATAATGAATAACATTAATCTCACAGAAAGCAATTCATAGATTTCTCTTATAGTTCATTTACTTAAATAATGTTATAAGAAATGCTGTGTTTCCTAAATTACTTTTCTAATTAAAAAAACAATCAATGAATGGCTTCATCAGATACTTACTTTTCTTTTGGGATTATTTCCATATTTCCATAATCAACATATTTAACTTTAACAGTGTCATCATCTGGATTTGTATCTAATATCTGTCCTCTGTACCACCTCTGGTCACTGCTGTACTGGATAATACATGGTTGACCTAAACACAATGCAACTAAAATATTTTTGATTTCAAATACACATACACACACACACACATATATATATATATATATATATAGACTTGTGAGGGATGATAAGAAAAATAAGAATCTTTTAATTCTGCACACTGTGACTTGAGTTCATCTTTTTTCCACATAATAGCAGCACTGTCTATAATATATATATATATATCAATATTTCCAATCATATTAGGGGCGTGAGTTTAAATTTTCAGCCAATCAATCAGGACATATTCTATTATGAAAGGTCATTTATTTTGTTTGAAAATCATGGAACAAAGGATATGGATTAAAAATGGAACAAAGCATAATGAAGTGAGAGAAGGCGTTTGGCGATGATATGTCAACATCAAACATTTGTGAATGGTACAAATGGTTTCAAAAAAGCCACGAAAACAACAAAATAGTTGGACTTCATAACTCCTCAAGATTCACAAAAATATCAACAAAATAAAGGACAGTATGATTAACAATTATCGACTTAGAAATACTGCTGAAGAATATTAGAAATATTGCTGAAGAGATGGGAATCTCTTGCTGCTCATATGAATCAATTTTGACTAATGTTTTGGCTATGAAACACATAGAAGTAAAATTTGTTCCAACTGTTAAATTTTCAGTAAAAGTGACATCACAGAACAACTGTTAGCCAACATCACGACTCAAAATTACTCAAATGTGTCATAACAGGTGACAAAATGTAGTGTACTATGATATTGGATAATCAAAAAAGTCAAGTAATAAATTATTACATAATAAAATTTATTTACCTTTAAATAGGATCCTAAACTACTTCGTATTATGTGCTTGAGCAGTTTTATGTATATTGAATAAGACATGATGATTGGAATAAAATAACAAAGGTAATTCATAAAAATTCTTTACAAAAAGTAGAAATCTAACACTAGTTACGTTATTATTGATAAAATTTTTAATTAAATTGTTTAAAAATTAATAAATTAGTAATATTAATATGTACTATCAATATCATATGGTTACATCAATTTGTAAACTGCCTGGGTTATGTAGCCAGCAGAAAACGACACATGTGATTATTGAGAACAGAGGTACAGCTTATCCAATCAGAATTGGCACAGATCTGTTGAACTGTATATCTTGCTGCTTAATGAGCATGGACTATCGCATGAGCATGGACTATTCAACTATCGCATGAAAATAAACAAGAACAAAACGAAAGTAATGAAATGTAGTAGAAATAATGTAGATGGACCACTGA
>JAAAKQ030279919.1:0-10473 GCA_010016005.3 Zanna intricata | reverse complement strand
CACATTCATACACATCATCCTCATTCATCCTCTGAAGTAATACCTTAATGGTAGTTCTGGAGGCTAAACAGATAAAAAACAGGCAACGTTTAGAATATGTAAAAGAAATTGTTTAGGGATATAGGATGTAGGAGGTAAACCGAAATGAAATGACTGGTACTAGATGGGAATCTTTGAGAGCTGCATCAAACTAATCAAATTACTGAAAATGACTGAAGACAAAAAAAAAAAAAAATGTTTATATATGGATACTAACTAATAGATTTGCTTTAATAAAGTTTTCCTAAAATTCTTCTGAAGAAAATTTAAATTGGTTTCTTTGCAATGTTCTCCATCCCTCAATTAATTTAGAAAAAAAAATTTAAGTCTCATACATGGAAATGTTTGATGGTGTAGTAGACTGATGTAAATAAATTATTTAGAATTTTATTATGCTTCACCTGTCCTTTTATCTACTTTTTCCCAAATCTACTCAATATTAGTGTTAATAAAGATGACTTAACAATTAATTTTATAATCTGAAATATACATTTTTTTTAAAAATAATTATCGTATATTACAAATAAAAAATAGGTAATTTTTAACATGAAAAATTTATTAACATTTTAATACATACAATACATGCAAAATTATACAAATAAACAGTCAAACAATCATACAAATATAATTTTATATACTAATTAATTATATTAATAAAGATATGACTTTAAACATATAAAATTGATTATGCATGCACACTTTATACAATTAATAAAACAAAACTGATCGGTTTACATATGTTAGGCAATTTCCCAAACCAACAGATGATATAATTTATGTAAAACGTCTAGTAGTAAGACCAATAAACATTTTTATCGATTTTCTTAAATAATAGTAATAGGATTAATAAGCATTAATATAAAATATATACAACATAAACAGGTTTTACCTAATGAAACATTATCAAGTAAATATGCAGATGTACATAGAGATATAATTGTAATCATTTCCATATCACATGTTAATGTATTCACAATTAAGAAGACAGTGACATTTTAAGAATAAAACTCTTGATTAAAAAATCTGATAAAACTCAAATTACAGTTGTTAGATCAATAACTATGATTTTCAGTACTATGGTCTGTAATATTTATGATTACTTCAAACGATCATAATATTACGTATCAGCTGTGTTCATAATGACTATTCTCTAGTGATTATTTTTTGTAATTCTGCTTTCTTTTTCTGTAATATAAACAACTTATTCGATTAAAAAAATAAACAGCTTAAGTTATAAACAATATAGCTAATAAAATCTTTATGACATTTCAATTTATTACAGTATTTAATTAATTAAACTTTCAATTTTATTCCTAAATTTAGGTAAAATATATACACATCTTTTTTATTCTAAATGATACAAATTTATTATACCAGTTTTACACATTTATTTTTAATTATATAATTAAAGAATTAATTAAATAAAAATTTATGAATGTTAGAAAATTAATAAGTTAGAAAAACATTTTCAATTCTCAAAGTAAGTTGTTCACAAATATGAATACACTATAAAAAAAAATAAAAATAAAAAAAAAATGCTTTTAATCTATATTCTACAAACAAGGAAACTGATCTGAAAAGCTTTCTTCATTAATAATTCCTAAACTGATAAAAATTATTTTTATAATATTCATCAAAACAAATTTTTAACAAATAATTAAAAATAACAGATGCACTTGAGTTTTATCTATACATTTTATAAATCCTAATTATTATTTTCGTACTCAAACATACATTAATTCATACTGTATAAACAAACAGAACATTCATTCGTACATAAAAATATATCAAGATAATATAATAGTATTTGCTCACTATAAAAATATTTAGCTAATTTAAGTAATAATACCATAAAATTAAGTATTTTAAATTAGGTTATACTTATTGCAAACTTTGAAGAAAAAAAAAAAATGGGTAACGTAATATATGATTATTTACATATACATGGAGAAATGTATGCATACCTCCATGTACAAAACTATAATATAAAATTCAATGCACACACGTGCACGCGCACACACACACACGCATGCACCCGCACACTCACACACAAATACACAATTAATATATGAATGTATATATATATATATATATATATAGCAACAGCTATGATTATAAAAATAATATAAGGATAATTTACAAGAAGAATATTATTATCTAATAATAAAATAAATTATATTGTAACAATAATAAAATAATTCATAATAATAATAATAATTACAATATCAGACTTAAAAATTAAATAAGTACAGTAAAAATAAACTATTTTATTATAGTACAAACTTACTTTATTATAATCTATATAGAAAGCATAGCTAATTATAATAAATCCTTTCCCATTTGGCCTGATAGTTTGAAGAACTATTGGGATACATTTAACAAATAAAGGCAATAATAAGTCGTGTCGTGGGGGAAGGGTCACATTTTGAAAAAAAATTATCTGTAGGAAATAACTATCAAATATTGACTATCAAGCCAGATCCATGCAGCATTTTTAATAGGAGTCTTAATGGAAAGAAGTTGCACAAGTCGATAAATTTTACAATATTTATGATTATTACAGATTACAGAATAAATTCACAGACAAAATATGTTTATTAATACTGATCCATTTCATATTTTAAACATATTATCAGTTATAAACTATAGAACATATTACACACCGACCATTAATATATTATAAACTATTCATTTATGCTTCAATAATCTATATGTAAATTACAAACAAACTTGATGTATTATTATCGTGAACTTGTTGATATATCATTATCTTGATAAAGTGTTGTACCGACCTGGCCTGGCCTGTCATTTCCTACACGAGGTTAATTTTGAAACATTTAAATTTTCATGAAAATATAATTATTAACTTGTTATTTTTGAAGAAATTTTGAATTCTGGTATTTGTTTTTCAGAATGACTGGGATAATAGAAATTCTCATTTTACTGAGACTGATGAAAGCTAGTAACTAACTGATCATCCGATGACAAATAAATATAAACAAAACTTTATAATCTTGACACTTAGTATATATTTTATTTACAGTATTGCATGTATGTACAAAATTGTGCATACATACAATGCATATATAGAGATATAGTTTCCATTATTACAAAAAATACAAGTTATTAATAACTAAATCAGATGATTAGAATACTTTAATTTTAGAAGGTAAATTTACAATAACTATGTTAAAATCTCCTTCAACAGCAGCCACCTGATCTACTCATACTGAATCGACAGTCAAAATCAATTGAACTGACAGTTATAGTTTATCGATTCAGTTCCCTTCCTCAAGGTGTTCCTCTGTATCTCCGACGACTTATGTATAAGTTTTCTATATATAAAATAAAGAAATACATGAAATTAATGATGGAATATTGTATTATCACCTGATTTACTTTGGTTTGTAAAATTTCACCTTATATGATTTCAGGAAAAGACTTTAAGTAAGGTTGCAAGATCTGAGGACACAGTTGAACCATTGTAAGTTAAAGAAAAGCATGTATAAAAAAACTGTAAATTAAAAATAACATTCAAATAAAATTTCCATCTATTATAATTATTAGAATTTATATATAAAAATATTTACTAAGATGTATGACAAACTAATCGCATGATTTTGCTAATATTTATTTCTGTTTGAAAAAAGATTATCTTCAAAGGAAGGAAAGAGTAGAATGACAAAAATTTTACTGTGTGGTAACAAAGGGCAAACCAAACAGTATAAAGAAATTGTCACTGTTATGGTAATTCATAGTAGTTACAAATGGTTCCAAAATGGCTATTCTTGATCCATACTTGGTCCCAGAATGTGAATATAATCTTCCACTTATGGTTGTCTGTATATAAATATTTGAAAAATTAAATACCTAATTTCAAGCCTAATTTTCAAATTACAGTGTTCTTTATCATTTTTGTGGTATCATAGATTTAATAACTTAAACATAAATTATTACTAATATGGTAAACGGTTATAATATTTTAATTTAATCAAAATAAGATAATAAATTTTCCCAAATTAATTAGATTTTTTATAATTTATATATGTTTTATATTTTTCATTTTCTTTTATTATTAATCATTTACAGTAGCATTTTAGTGTAAAGAAATCATGTGTAGCTTAGTAAATTGTTTATTAAACAAATTATTCATAGTTAAATATTTTTTTTCTTTTTTTGTGTACCATCAATTTTCAACATTATTTCTAAATCATTTTATAATTTGCTATGCTTTTTAATAGTATATCTATATATAGTATACATTTATAGATTGCTTTGTTACATGAAAACATTCAAAACTCTCAATTTATTTACAATAAATATGTGACATTTTTATGATTATATTATTCTTTAAAATCAACTAAATAATTAAAAATGTGTGTGGATATATATATATATATATATAAACTAATTAATATATAGAACTGTAATAATATATGATAATCACTACAACAAAAAAAAAAATCATACAATAATAGTTATATAATATTAAGTAATTATTTAAACTATTTTTTAATATTTTTCTTTTGAAGCCATCAAAATATAATTAATAAATTATGAAACAACCCAAAATAAATGTTAATTTAGATTATAATAGTAGAACCTTTTTAAAACTTTATCTCCATCATCAAAACAGTTAGTTAATTGTTGTTATATATAACAATACAATTACTATTAAAATAAAAAAAATAAAACGAGTGCATCGGTGCATTGACAATCTATAGAAGTAAAGCTTCTTATGCAATATTATATAAATTATTAATAGTGCAAAATAATGTATATGCAATATTCACAAACAACACATTTTTTTATTAATATGAACTAACAATGAAATCCAACTTGTGAGATTTAAATATTTTAGATATGAGCGTGATCAAAAACCATTCACAAAAGAGTAACAGTATCATTCTTTGAATGCAATTCTTGAATGAGTTGGTTATCAGCTAGTGTTTGAAGCTTTTTTGTGATACTTGTTTTTTCTAAAGTGATTTCCCATCCAAAAACCTGTATTCAGACATTTCACTTCAAAAACATTAGTTATTCAAATTTACATATTACCCATATTAAAAATATTCTTTACTATCATGATGAATCCAGAATGAACATTTTTTAAAATAACAAATAAATAAAATTTAACATGCAAATAATAATTTAAAAAATGTTAGGAATAAACAATTATAACAGGAAATTGATGTATTAAGTAATAATAAATTTATAAATAGGTATAACCGATTAAATTACATTTCATAATTAATTGAACAAGTTGTTAGAACTGATATCAAATAATAAAGAAATATATTTATAACAATAATAAATTCTATTTTAATTTTACATGGAATTATTTTAGTTATTTGACTGACAATGTAGATGAAATTTAAAAAAAAAAAAACCTTGCTATAAGATCAATTGTTTGGGATAGTTTCCCTGACTGTATTTTTATGGTTTCAGATAAATTTATGAAACTTATTTTAAATAACTTATCAAGATATTAAATTTGTAAAATACCAAGATAAAAATTCTCCTGATTAAAAAAAAAGAAGTAGTTTTTTCTTTTTTAAGTAAATAAATTTATAGAATATAAAGTAATCAGAAATAATATTAATGATTCAACAAAAATTTCACTTCCAAAATTATGAAATTGATTCTGAATAAATTGCAATAATAATTTTAATTAAATAACTAATAAATATTTTATTAAAATTTCATTAGACTTTTTTAAAAAAAGCAATTTCCTAATTTTCAGTTTCTAAAATCTTCAATATATATTAATATAAAAATATCTTTATAGTAAATACATATGCAAATTTTTTTTCCCTTAAAAAACAAATCCTATATTTATTAATTCTAATCTTTATAAATGTAACTTGATGGATGGTATAATTTTATAATTGAGCATTATATCACATTATAATTTCTTATACAAGAGTTCAGTCCTTCTGGTATTAAACATAATTAGATTTAAAACTAGTGCTATTTACTGTTCATGATTTTTTCATTCATATTTCATTATTTTCAAAGTTAAAACATCATATTTTAATGTATTTGTTTAATGAGTTTGTTTTTTAATTCATTTATTTTAAAAAAAAGTTTTAAGAGTTAAAATAATAGTAGAAAAACTACCAAATTTCCAGTAAAATGTAACATAGTGGCAATGTTGACCTATAACTGCTGTGGAACACAACTGAAAACAGCACTGGATTAAAGAAAATGTTTTTAAGTAGTACTAAAAATAAAGTAATGCTGTATTGTACAACATTAGGTTGTTTACATAAAATACAATTGAAATTGCTACGTACACCCAGCAGATTTAAACTAAAGAAAATCAAACTACAAGCATACAACATAAGAAATCACAAATGAAAAATGTTTTGGCTAAACTACCTTAACTTTATTGATTATTTAAAAACATATAAAATTTTAACATTAAAATAAAGATTCCTCTGATTAAATGAATATTTAGATTATTAACTTTAGGAAGAATACAGAAAGTCTAATTTTTTTACGGTTTAATATTATTCCTAAAAAAGATACTGTACTACTCTTTCTTAACAGTACATTATTCATTGATTAGGCCATGGTTCAGGAGTTTTAAAGAGAAACTGCAAGCTTTGAAGGCTAAAGGGTAGATGGAAAAAACAGTAAAATATTTAATACCATCATCTCTCATTTTAGCATGTTGCTTATGAAGGAACAATAAATCAAAACATTATGAAGTACAATAATATATAGTATTGTCAACTTATATGTGTTCAAATTTGTGTATTCAGTCTTCTGTACTAAACAGAAGAAAAAAAATTGTTTAATTACTTAAAAAATTATAAATAATTAACATTATCACTAAATCATATTTAATATAAATAATATTATTTAAATATAATAAAATAATTATTATAAAGTATTTTACTGTTAAAAATATATATATAGGAATGAGATTAATAATTACAGTAATAATGTTAATGACATTATAAACAAATTAATTAATGAAAATTTTTATGATCTAATTAACATTTATATTGGCACACTTAGGGAAATAATTAAATTGCTATAATAACTAATAGAAATAAAGTCTAACAATTATTAAAAATAGAATCATAACACTTAATAAATTATATACACTTAGACTTCTCCTTATACCATTTAGAATTCTGCTACGCTTTTTAAAATAAAAAATAGAGATTATTAAACTGTTTATGTAAGAATACATCTCATTTACAATTATAGGAAAATAAAAATATTTAATATTATTTATTTATATGATCTATAGGACAATTTTTTAATTTAGTAAACATATTACATTAATTCAGTACAAAATAAATTTAAAACTGTAATTATAAATAGCAATTTTGTTACTTTTATAACTGGCCATTTTATTGTCTGAAATAATATGATTCACAGTGCCATCTATTGATAAAACACTAAACTATACAGTCATTAGTATAATTTACAATATTAAAAACGTAATATATTAAAATACATAAGACGGCACTGTACAGCCTTTATTCCTTTAAAATATATATATATATATATAAACCTCAAGAAACTAGCTGATTAATAATTTGAATAATATTTATGAAATATTTTAATAAAAAAAATTTGAACACACTTAAAACAAATAACTTTTATTTACATGGTTATTTTATAAAAATTTAACACTACCCAGGAAAAATTGAATGAATTAAAAAAAATTATTAAAATATTTTAAATTAATTATCTATATATTTTATACAAACATCTCATAACAATATATTTCACAAAATATTTATTCAAGTCAGTTCAGTTATGGTTCCTTTTTAATCTTATGTTTTCATTAACTTATATTATAACTACATTATAGCTTTCAGTATTTTTATACTATAATTTTTTTTTATATTAAAATTAGTTAATTTATTAATTAATTATTAAAATTAATCATAATTTAAATTTAAAACTATCTCTAACAATATTTTTTACTTACCATAACATATATAAATTTTAATTTAATTGAAAAGAAAATCAAGAAACGATTTTCTATATAAAATATTAGCATAACAGTTTTTTAAATGATTATGCAATGAGTGAATTTTAAAATACTCGTATGTATATATATATATATATATACAACATTCTTTCATTTTGAAATATATATAACATCTACATTTTCATTTGTTTAATAAATTATTTTCATCATTATTAATACTATCATCATCATTATTTACTTTTATTAACAAAAATAAATTTAAACCTCTCAATATTAAAATGTTTAATTGCTAAACAATATTTTAAGAGTCTTATTTTTTTTACAAAAAAACTCTCTCTAGCCAATAAGTCCATAAGTAGCTTTATTATATATAATATCTTATTGAAAATTATATGCAGTACAATCTTATAAGTTAATGCTATATAATTATTAATTTATAAAATTATAATCTAATGATTTTATTACATCGGCAGTTATATATGTATTAGTCTGAGGCAACCTATCATCATATTAATAATAAATATTTTGTGAAATGAAAAGGAAATAAAATTTGTTATCAGTACATTTAAGAATTGTTTATTGAAAAGAAATGGCATAAATTAATAATTTAAAACTCTACTTACTGTTTTTAGTTGATGAAATGTACTATATATTGTATAATATAGTGTTAAGTATATAAAAAAATAAAAATGCTTTATAATTATCATAAAGATATCTTTAATAAATAGAGAAAAATATAAATTAATTTGTGTTAGACATGACTCTACAATTTACTAAATATAAATCTAATCTGTAAATATGTTTATATAAAAGTAACTTATCATTTTGTTAAATATGTCTTATTGAACACACTGGTTATAAAAGAGTTATGTAGATAACAAATATAATGTTTTATTTTTTGCTGAAGCAATTAGATATTAGTCAAGTTTAACATGTTGAGCACCGCAGTTACCAATTAATTAGTTAGGCAGTAGTGATGCTTAGATAATAGTGATATAACTGTCTAAGCACTAGTTAATGTTATAGAAATATTATATAATAGAAATTATAGAAATAATTATATATATATATATATATTATATAATTCCATTATATAAGTTATTTTTTTAAGTGAAAAATATAATTAAAACCACAAGAGTGTTTATTGAAATTATATTAATTTGTAATTAGGAATAACAATAATATTTGTTGTTAGGAATATGCACTGATAGGACTTCAGTTAAGCAAACTTCAGAAGTTACTAATTTGTCTGTATCAACAAGAGTTGGCACAAAAAGAAATCTTAACTGTTAGTCTTCTGCATACATCAGGCCAACTGCATGTATACAGTTTTTGGGCAGACTAAAAAACACTGACATTTATTGGGATACCTGTAAGAGTATTTGTAGGTACCTGAATTTCCTAATTTATGTAAATCAAACAATTAAACAAATATGTATTTGTTTTATTATTAAATCAAAAATATAAATTAAATTTGACCAGTTTATTAATCAAACTTTGTTTTCAATTAAAAAAATGTACCCATTATAGCATTTAAGTTGTAATTATAATATTACTACAGATATGGGAAGCTATTATACTTTCCTTGGTAAGTTTTTGAAAATTTTTTACAATAATTAACATATTACTGGTACTAATCTAAAAAAATAATCTACATCTATATACGTAATTTATACATAGCATACACTGGTATATTAAACAATAATAACCATGTTTATTATTGGTACAATTAACATTACATATGATTTTACACACACACACACACACACACACATATATATATATATATATATATATATATATGTATATGTATGTATACATTAAACAATAATAACCATGTTTATTATTGGTACAATTAACATTACATATGATTTTACACACACACATATATATATATGTGTATATGTATGTATACATTAAACAATAATAACCATATTTATTATTGGTACAATTAACATTACATATGATTTTAAACACACACATATATATATATATATATATATATGTATATGTATGTATACATTAAACAATAATAACCATATTTATTATTGGTACAATTAACATTACATATCATTTTATATATATATTTAAATTACAGTTACAATTATTACATTTAAACATTAAATGTAGATTTTCGGATGAAATGACTGTTAACTGTTTTTTCGATCCACTTTCGAGCCGCTGATATGGAACTAAATATCGATGGATGGTAACCTCTGCCACAGTTACTATGGTAACTGAGAATTCCTTGAAGTTCCCATATGCCACCTTCAGTAACACACATTAATGGTGCTCCTTCATCATTCTAAACAAAGAAAAGTATATTAATCACCACGATACTGTGTTTATGTATAGGATATTCATAAAAGAATGGTGGAGTTTCTGTAATTTAGATAAAGGCAGTAACCCACCGGGTTGGTCTAGTGGTTAACGCGACATCGCAAATCAGCTGATTTCGAAGTCGAGAGTTCTAAGGT
>JAAAKQ030279908.1:0-10473 GCA_010016005.3 Zanna intricata | reverse complement strand
TGTAACCAAAATTAATAAAATTTATTTTGTCCTTTATTTTTACCTAGCTTGTTCAAATTTTGTGAAAATGTATGTTATTATTATTATTATATCAATAGTATGTATACCTGTGATACAGCATTTTGCTAGAAAAGGCTTTCAGACAATAATGACAATCTGATTGTTCATCATCCAGAAACATAAAGAATTTGTCCTATGTCAATTAAGTTTTATAGCACATAGGGTAATGATGGTGTCCGGTTAACTTTCCAATTTGTCCTTCAAATAATTGCAACATGTCCTTCAACTTATGCAACATTGAATCAAATATTTAAGCTAGCACATGTAATTGATATTTTTTATTAATGCTGATACTACAATCTTGTCCTAATTTTAATATATTTTTAGTTACTGATTTTAAGCCCTTTACACTACTAACAAGTGTATAAAGGGCTTAAGATCAGCAACTCAACGTTTAATATTTATTCAAAGCTTAATATTTATTCAATATTATTTTTTGTACCGCAAATCTTTTAATTTGATTCTAAATCTTACATGTGTTAGGAAATCTTTTAATTTGATTCTAAATCTTACATGTGTTAGGAAATAGTTGTATTCAGAACTGATTTAGTCACGGATTATTGAAAAAGATAAGTGAGATTAACATCCAAGGAGTAGTAGTAGTTCCTTGAAAATTAAATTGTATGAAATAAGTACAAAATGCTATTGGATGAATCTAGAGTTAATATTATTAAATGTGTTATATTTACATACATTGCTTTAATTAACACTGGTTTACATTTTACGGTTGATATTTATTAATAGCCAAATACCGACTGTCAATCAATGCAGCCATAGATCAGCCTATTGATCCTAGATTAATTATAAATTAATCTTCATAGGGTTTCTTCTTTTTTTTTTTTTATTTCTAAATATATTATTTATATTATTACATTTTTGATTCTTCTGTTTATAGACAATTAAAAGGTGTTACCTAGATCGATATGGTGGTGAAACTCCAAGCACTTGGCTTCTACTTGCCTGTGGGGCTGCATCAAGCACCTGTGGTCAGGTTTGTACCTACCCCTTGGCCTTGGTGCGAACTAGAATGCAGGCACAAAGAGGTAATTAAAATTAATATAAAAATAAATATTAAGTGATAATTTGAAGAAAACGTGTATCAATAAGCTGCTATGTAGATACTGAATTGTATTAGTTCCACCGACACTGAATGCCCCCCAGATTCTGTGAAGTAAATGAATTTTAAGCATTTCAGCATTTTGTTTATATATCTGTATTTGTTATTTTTACAAATGCATTGGCATACTTTATTATATGGCTGATCTGTTAGTAAAAATGATAGAATGCCAAAATATATATTACTTTAAAACAAACTGAAAAAAATTGTATAATGAAAGTTTCAACAAGATAATTGTGAAAATTATTTACAACTAAGATTAGGATGGAACTGTGTTAAATTATCAATCTCCAAGACATGTAATTTACAGAAGTTAAGATTTCTGTAGAATGGTAATATTTCAGATCGAAGCAGATGTAATTTGGTGTATAAAATACACTATAAAATACATGTATATAATACTAATAATAAGATGACTTTCATCTTGAAGGTTCTGGGTTGAAATCCTGATCAGATTTGGCATATTTTATACACCAAATTCCATCTGCTTCGATAAGCACAAGCTTCAAGCTCTTTTAGTGAATTGTCATACATATTATGTTTAAAGTACATGCTAATTTTATACTTATAATTTTTTTTTCTTATATACTTATCACTTAAGAATGGAATACAAATATTTTAGACTTTTGAGTATATAATATATGCAGCATATGAATGTTTTCAATATGTTATACCTAATTTTAAGAAAATTAACCATTTCTTATACCTTCTTAGAGCAATTAAACCTCAGGGAAGCAATTTTATTAAAATTTGCTTTTAACTCTTCTTTGATGCCAAGTATAACACTCTTTCTTTGATTATAAGTATAGTTTAAGAAATACTTATGTGAAAATTTAAAAAAAAAGGATAGATCATATTATTTAGTGTAGAAATGCTTTTGTCTTTTTTTAATTAGTTTGTTAGTGGACATAAAGTGAATGACATAAGTTACATATAAAGTTTATATAACTAAGTTATACATATAACTTATATTTGTATACATATATGTGTATATTTATATACACATATATAGTGTATATAACTAAGTTCATGGGGTGCTTTTTATTATAGAATATTAGTATGGAATTGAGTAAATCCGTACTTTTTTTTTTATTAAAATGATTTTTTTTTTTTCAGTGTCAGGGGGTAGCCAGACTAGCATGATTTCAATGATAAGGCATATAATTATAAATGAAGGATTCACTGGATTTTATACTGGATTAACACCAAACTTCATTAAAGTAATACCAGCCGTCAGCATTAGTTATGCCGTCTACGAACGTTGCCGAGAAGCCTTAGGTGTACAAATGACATGATACAACTAATCAAACGCTTAATGTTGCCAATCAGATCAGAAAAAATAAATGTTTTGCCAATTGGCATTTTAAACTGTGATTTAATTATTTTCTTATTTTTCTTTTTGTTACTTCTTGTTTATGTTAATGTTAATTTGTTAATGTTCTTTATTAATTTTTATCGTTTTTCATTATTTTCTTTTGGTTTTTAAATAAAATATTTCTGTTTCTTACTAAGATTTTTTTTTTTAATGGTATCTACTACTGCATGGTTTATTACAGGCTAAACCTCTAATAAATTTTGCAGTCATTAGTGCTATGGTCATTACTGTCTAATAGATATTTCTCTAATTTTTCGTACAATTAATTAACGTCTACAAACATCGGAAAAGGCAAGGAAGGAAATGTTGTGGGTGAATACGGGCTGGGCAACAGGAATAAGAGGCGACCGACTTATTGAGTTTTGCAGGAAATAAAATTTAGTGATTGCCAACACCCATTTCAAAAATCAAAATAGAAGAATATACACATGGAAAAAACATGGTGATACTGCAAGGTATCAGATAGATTACATCATGGTAGATAGATTATACAAACTAGTGTGTAATATTTATAAAAAAGAAGTTCCATCAGACTTCAAAAAGAGTGTTATTGTTATGATTCCAAAGGAGATGAAAAAGTGATGAAAAAAGACATAGGGCACATTTAAGGCATCCTGGAATAGTCGCTTTGATATTGGAAGGATAGGTAGATGGGAAAAATTGTGTAGGCGGGCAACGGTTGGAATATGTAAAACAAATTATTGGGGATGTAGCATGTAGGTGGTATACCGAAATGAATCGACTGGCACTAGATAGGGAATCTTGGAAAGCTGCATCAAACCAGTCAAATGACTGCAGACAAAAATAAAAGAAAAAAAGAAGTTATAGATAAATAAAAATGTTTTTTTTTTTTTATTTGCTACTATAAATAAACAAATTGTTAGATTATTATTAAATAAAAGGAATTGTTATTTCCTTAAAGTTTATCAATGTGTAATAAATTAATCAAATGCACCTCTCTTCTTTCCTAACGGTTTATCAAAATATTTCCTTGTTTTTTATCATTCATATAATATTCTTATATAATTTTACTGAATCCAAAAATAACTGGATTTGTATTTATAAAAAATTAGTGATTTAAAACTTAAATAGTACTTCATCTTAAATTTAAAAAAAAAATTTTCATTTACAACCATAGTATAAGTAAAAATATTTAATATTAAAATAGGATTTTAAGTTAATTTGTATAATCAGATTTAAAAAAAAAAAATACATTCAATCTTTTTGTCAGTAACAAAATCCTATCTTGGCATAATCTGTGGAAAAATTTAAAATCGGGGGGGTTAAAAAGAATATATTTAATTTTTTTGCAATTTACAAACTTTTAATGTGTTCTATAACAAACATTTTCATTACAAGTTACAACAACTTAAAGTTGAACAACAAATTACAGTTTATTACTAACTTGATGCTAATGTGGTGCTAGATGTGGGTACTCTGTTGATGTCGTTTTCATCATTTATTGATAAATAATGTAATTTGATCTTAAAGTTGAACAACAAATTACAGTTTATTACTAACTTTATGCTAATGTGGTGCTAGGTGTGGGTACTCTGTTGGTGTCGTTTGCATCATTTATTGATAAATAATGTAATAATATATAATGTATTTATTATCAGTAATAGTAGAATAGTAAGCCAATTATTGCCTGTTTGATAAATTGTTTTGAGTTTGATAGAAAAGTTCAAAACAACTTATTGATTGATGCGCTCAATAAAACAGCCTCTTCATCTTTTTCATCATAATATTTATTAAAGCAAATATTGAAACCTAAAGATGCATTGCTTATCATCTTGGATGATGTGTTTCATTTAATCTTTATCAATCACTACTACTTCTTTTATTGTTGTTAAATTCAATTAATTGTGTTTACATTTTGTTATTCGTTTACATATCTCATTGAACAAGGCACCTAGGCTTGTTGCAGTTTAAAAGTTACTGATTTAATTAGGATTAAAGAAGAAAAAATAACTGCTGACAAAAGTAATTAGGTTAGAAGCAGAAGGACAATCAGAACAAGTGGTTATTTTACCTTCAAGTAATATAAAAATAAATATACACAACAGTTGTAATAATATTATTGAATAGTACATCAAATTAGCTGTATATATAATCACATACATTCATTAAAATAATGGATTTATAATTAACAATTTAAAAATAGCAACAGCAAATGGGGAATGGGAGAGCAAAAAATATAAATATAAAGGAAAGAAAAAAGTAAAATTTGTAATGTGTAAAATAATTTTTACAATTAACTTATTCCAGCCTGTCCATCACATACATAAGCAGATAATGTGAAATTTTTTATACATTACAACTAGTAAAACAATGGAAAAATTTTAAGGCTTCACTGAAAAAATACATTTAGATAATTCACAACCTAAAATTTGTTTATTATTTAACATTTCAATCACTCAATCATTGAAATAAGAATAATAAATAGGCATTGCCAACAAGAAACTCAGCAATGTAACAAGCATATCAAAAAAATTTTCAAGTTGCAAAAGAATTACATTTAAAAAAAATTTATATATATATAAGAATTCATAATGTACCTACCACAAGAAAAGATAGATATTAGAAATCTAAAACTGAGTATACCTTAAAAAAAACACATAAATGATCAAAGAAAGCCCAAGTATTGCTCATTACATTACATTTGGATCTCTCAAGCATTATTTAGTTAGCTTTGTTCAATCTCTAAAGTTGTCTAGCATAAAAATTGAAATCAGCACAACAAAGTAGAAAAAGATTTTTTGTTTGGTTCAAATAGCAAGGCTAAAAAACTAACAAAATTTCTTTGATATAAATAGATAAAAATTTGTACACAAGGAATATTTGAGGCAAGTTGCAAACATTATGAAAAAAAAAAAAATAACAGGCCGTTTAGCAATTAGTCTCATATGAAAAATGCCAAATTGATACATTTGGTCACATAAATATTGTTTAACGACTAAGTGAATAAAAATTTTTCTTTGAAAAAAATGAAAACTGAAATAATCATAAATCAATTTAATAGGACATAATTTTAATTCATCAAAATATTTATGTCCTTGACCAGTAAGTATACAACAATTACAAGAAAAGTCATTTAATTTTTACTGTAACTTCAGACATACTTCTGCAGTTAATTTTAATAATAAAGTTAATGCATGAAATGAGAGGTGAAAAACACAGTGAGAGATGAACACAGTGACCGCACAGAGATGAAAAGATTACAAACTGGCCAATCAGTTATTTTATTATTGTTAAAATATGAATCTTTAAAAAAAACTACACGTTGGCTGAAATGCAATCAAGCTTCAACAAAATCAAGAACCATAATTCTTTACAAAGCATTAACAGTAATATAAACTACAGCAAAGGTAAATTTTTAAGAAAAGATTTATGTTAATAATCATATAAGTAATTGATATTTATCATTAAAAAAAAAATTTAATGCAACACTTTCCTTCAACATAAACACCAATAAAATATGCAATTAAAAATGCATTTAATTTATAACAAGGAAATACTTCTCATGTATCTCACATTCGACACTTTCCTTCAACATAAACACCAATAAAATATGCAATTAAAAATGCATTTAATTTATAACAAGGAAATACTTCTCATGTATCTCACATTCGATAAGCACACAAAAGTAGATAAGTTTAAAATTGTTTTCAAAAAAAAAAAATATGCAGCAGAATACATTCAATAATAAAAGTAACTGACAAGTCTCTCAGCAAAAATTCTGTTAACATTTATTATTACTAAAAGTTATCTCAACAAAAATAAATGCACATATAGTCCATTGACTTTCATCTAAACTGCGCAGAATGCAAAGTTTGTTTATATTATACATTATATACGAGGTGTGTTCAAAAAGTAAGGCGACTACATTTTTAGGGGTGGATTAGGAAGCAGATAAAGAATAAAATAATTCTAATATACAAAAGGTTAACAAGAATATAGCAAAACAATAAAGTCATTAGTACAGAAATCAATAATGTTTGAAGAGTAGGACAAGTAGAAGTGGAAAAGTAATATTAGAAGATTTAATAATTTTGGAAGCTGACACTCATTCATTCTTGCCTTTTCCAAAATCTGAAATATTTTGATAACAAATTTTGGAAAAGGCAAGAATGAATGAGTGTCAGCTTCCAAAATTATTAAATTTTCTAATATTACTTTTCCATTTCTACTTGTCCTGCTCTTCAAACATCATTGATTTCTGTACTAATGACTATTGTTTTGCTATATTCTTGTTAACCTTTTGTATAATAAAATTTTTTTATTCTCAGAAGTGTGGTGTGAATCTACGCTGCAGAGATCTTCTATTTAGCCTCTGGAACCACTGTAAGGTATTACTTCAGAGGATAATATGCATGAATGTAAGTGAAGTATAGTCATGTACAATCTCAAAGTCAACCAATCTGAGATTTGTGTTACCTATGTGACTGTAGTGGTGCAATCATACTTAATCATGGCACCATACTTTAATTATCAACAATATTTAGATTTATTTGTACTTTTTTTGGCCACACCTTGTTTAGCCCACCACTATCAAACTGTTTTCAATAAGCGAATTTTATGCTTCAGTTTTAGATTCATTTGCCATTGCAGAAATTGTCAAATTGTTTACTATATAATATTTTGTTATATTTTTATATTATAACTTCTTAATGTAATAATATACTATTTTCATTTGTTATACAGTTAGAATCCTGATGCTTTTTCAAAAATATTTTCATTAACAGCATGATCATAATAAGATTTTCAGCACACTGCATTATCAGCTAGATCCAGTTTTGTTTCATATAACCAATGCTTTGGAATATTTCAATCGCTCAATGGACATTTTGCACAGCACTGTACTTGGGTACATATATAAAGAAAATTCATAAATTTGGATTTTCTTACTGGTTCTGTGCTAATGTAAACATTTGGTGATTAGCAGAAAACTGTCCATAAGAAGTTTAAAACTTTATCTGATCCCATTGATTATTTTGAATTTTGTCAGCTGTGATGATCATTTTGCGGGAAGTCTAAGTTATTCTGATTACATCTCCCATATTAATTGCACCATCCCTCTGAATATCAGATCTTTTTGAAGTTTTATAACCTCAACTGCCTTGAGTCTTCCCCTGCTGGAATTTGCATTCTTTTACCTGTCTCTCTTTATCTGTTTAGCCTGTGGAACTACTGAAAAGTATTACTTCAGAGGATGATGTGAATGAAGTGTGTAGTCTTGTACAATCTCAGGTCAACCACTCCTGAGAAATGTGGTTAATTCAAACCCAACCACCAAAAAACACTGGTATCCACGATCTAGTATTCAAATCAATATAAAAATAACTGCCTTTACTAGGATTTGAAGCTTAGAAACTCTCGACTTCGAAGAAATCAGCTGATTTGCGAGTCGCGTTAACCAATAGACTAGCCCAATGGGGCAATCTTTTACCTACCATTTCTCATCTGTATTCCTTGAACGATGTTCCCACTCCTCAATATCTGTTATAATTCTCTTTAAACCTCTCTAGGTGTGTGCTGGATAAAACTGTCGAGTGTAAACTGGATTGTGGGGGTCTTCCCTTGATTCATATAAGGGCAGAGGGCCTGATGAAATACCTCCACAGTTTATCAAGCACTGCAGTAAGCTGCTTTCACCCCAACTCACAATAGCTTTTAATAACTTGAATCTTCCCTGACAGACTCAGGGCTTGTCTGAAAATGATGATTCATAAATCTTTATTTATGAATAGGAACTATTCATAACTCTAATGATGCTGAGATACAGAACAACTGACCCATTGTTATCCAGCCTGCCTTGGGTAAGTTTTTGAGTCCCTTGTGCTTAATTACACTGGTTTCCATTACAGAAGTATCAGGAAGCAAGAACAGCACGGTTTCACTTGTGGTAGATCCATTACTACTAACCTTGTTCTACATGAACACTACATTCATTCCTGTTTTAGAGAAGGTAAGTGGGTTCTCTTAGGCATTTGACAAAGTCAGCCGTGCACATCTCCATGCAAAGATAAAGGATTATGACATCTTGGGCAGTCTTCTATAGTGGTTTCACTCCTATCTTACCAACCAAACACTCGTTAAATTGATGGATCTACACAAAGGCGC
The DNA here is from genome assembly GCA_010016005.3 of Zanna intricata. Classification (NCBI taxonomy): domain Eukaryota; kingdom Metazoa; phylum Arthropoda; class Insecta; order Hemiptera; family Fulgoridae; genus Zanna; species Zanna intricata. The sequence goes on along the minus strand of JAAAKQ030279908.1, from coordinate 1,798 downwards.
AAGTCATCCATCCATTACTTGGGGATTACTCTTTCACACAATCTCAACATTGATGTTGTTACTAGCAATATTGCTCAAGATCTGGGTCTTCTCATCAGAATGTTCAAAATGGGTCTGCGTGTGGTTATGAGGATTGTTTATGCTGCTCTTGTCACATCAATTCTGGAGTTTGGAAGTGTTTGGTCACCTCATCCAAGCTTGAAAACATCCAGTGTCTTCAAAGAATAAAGGACAGAATTTTGCGTGTTGGGGGTCAGGTTTGGTTTTGATTACCGGTCTGTGCTAATGAATACTGTGGAGGAGGTCTTGGGGTTGAAACCATTGCTTACAACAACTGCATGATGTTATATAATTTCTTCATAAAGTTCTTGTCTGTAAAGTGGACTGTCCTGAAATACTTAAGCCGCTTGATTTCAGAATTACAAGCCATACTCTTATCATCACACCTGTTCAGCCTTGTGTATTCTACTAATTATGACCATGTACTATTCCGCAACTACTCAAGCTTCGCAACTTGTGATAATCACCTAAAAAAAATATTTAATTCCTTGTAATGTGGTACTATGCCCTGTTCTCTTTACGAATTTATTTTTTTCTGATTAATGGACTATATCTCTTCCTTGTTTTGTTGTGCACTTGCTTTTCCCTATTACTGTGTTTGATGTTTGTATCTTTAGTAAATTGGCATTTGCCTTGATAAATAAATACCTCCTTAAATTTGCAGTTGCTTTTTCTAAATCAGTATTCCTCTGGTTTTGAATTCACTTGTACTTTTCTTTCTAAAAAACCATTTTACATCTAACATATCTTTTTACTTTTAAACTGGTACTAATGTTATTAAAACCTTTCTATTTCTCTGTAATTTTTTCCAATTTTTCAGCTTCCCCATTTAACACTACTTTATTTTTGATAGTTACATCACAAAAATTAACATACATCGTTACAAAACATTTACATACTTATTATTTGGATTTCTTGTTATCGCTGACCATCTAGGTTCTATCTTATTATTTTCTTCAGACTCGCTACTTTAATCTGATTTTCTACTTTAGTTTGCTTCATTTTTTATAGTCACTCAGGTTTTTCACAAAATAACTATTTCATAAGGTGTTTTACATTCATCATTGTTGGCTAGAGTTCTACTTTTCAAGCAAGATGCTGTTTCAATCATTAGCCAATACATACTTTTGCTTTGGCCAACAAACTTCTAGCCATATCCATAATTTATCTGTTTATTTCTGTTACACCATTTAACCATGAGTGTAAGTGGGTATTATTATTTATTTTTTTAACCTCCGGAACCACCGTTATGGTATATCTTCCGAGGATGAGATGGATAAATATGGAGATAGATTTAATGTATTAATACTATGCAATTTTTATCTCAAAGTTTTTTTACGGTTCTTGTCTATTATAGCAGCCACATATTTTTAATTTTTTCAAAAACTAACCATACAAACTTATTTAAAAAACTTTGATTTTTAAAACTAATTTAATTTAGCGAGTGTTTGGTTATGTTGACAACTTCTTACGATAACAAACTTGAAAAAAAATGTCACTTCAGAAAAATGGTTAAGTAAGTGCTCTCAAGATTATTATATCTACATTTTGTCATCTCTACGATTCTTTCAAATACATTTCATCAAACTTTAAAATTTCTAAGTGAAAAAAAAAAAAATATTCTTGTTTAAATAAAGTATAATTTTATACGCTGAATCAAGTTCACTGATATATTCAGTTATTTACTGGAAATTATAATATGGTTGTGGTTTTTTGTTTAATTTTTTTTTTTTTTTTT
>JAAAKQ030279897.1:0-10473 GCA_010016005.3 Zanna intricata | reverse complement strand
ACCTTAGAACTCTCGACTTCGAAATCAGCTGATTTGCGATGTCGCGTTAACCACTAGACCAACCCGGTGGGTTACATATTTTTATCTTAAGTTGTTCTAAGTTAAACGCTAGAAGTTTGTAACATTTGTGAACTCTTAGAATAAATCAATGCCCGTGTATTGTACACTTTTATTTGTTGATAATTAGCGTAATATGATCCTATATAACGATAAGTTTATTCTTTATCTGTTTTTGGTATAAGATTTGGATTAATCTTCCTGTTTGCCAATATATAATTCGTAAAAGACAATATTTTCATTTTATATACATTTCTAATATTATTTAATGAACAAATTAAAGAGTTTTTTTATGTATTTAATATTTCGTTAATTTTGTTAATTATTTTAAAGCAATTATCTTTATGTTTTTTTTTAAATATGTTGCTAAAGTATTTACTGTAAGTTTTCCTAAAAAGAATGATAAAATAGTTTAGTTCAATGACTTGATATATTGGATAAGTATTCTATTCTTCAATTAAGAAATTCTATATTAGAAAAATTGTGTATTTCTCAACTAATAAAATAAATTTTTAGGGAAATATATAAAAAGCAGAATAAAAAATATTTCTAGTTTAACGTATTGATTTCGATCTTGTAAGTTACTGTGTTCCTTTGCCATGAAGATATAGTATAAATAGGCTAAAAGTAGCCAAGGTTTTCTATACAAGGATGTTAATGTTTATCAAAATAAATGATTTGAAATTACAACAACCTAGGCTAACTATTCGATAAAATAAAAATTTAACAATCTTGGTTAGATCTCTATATGTAATCCTTCGTATGGAAGAATAAACGTCTTAATTTAATTCTTAGATTATTCCAATTAAAGATTTAATTTAAACATTTATCAAGATATTCTAATGAGAATTACGGTCGTTAATTTAAAATCTTTGATTGTAAATAAACGTATGATAAATGAGCTAAAATAATAAATTACTACTTCTATCAATTCAATATAGAATTACGAAAGATTACAGTAATTGTTATTAATATCATAATTCATAAAATTCTCACAAATAATTCCTATGAGTTATAAACTAGAAAATAATTTTCAGGATATTTTTCCCAGTGTCTTTGTTTAAATAAACAGAAATTTTACTTAAATATTACATGAAATTAATATTATTATTCCATTTAATTAGATAGAGAAGTGTCATTATTTCCACAACTGCATGTTATATCCATGCAACCATTATCGTTAAAAGAAATTTAAAAAAATATTATTTAGTGAAACATGATATGATCTAATAAGATAAATATTTTTAAAAGTTTTTCTTTAATATTTATTTTTAAAAAAATATGAATAAAAAAATATAAAATGAGCGAAGATATTTATTAAAAAATTATATTACAAAATATTGTACTTCTCTAATTTCATTAAAATATAGAATTTTTTTTTTTGTTGAAATTTTACTATAATATTAATCAAGTTTAATAAATTAGAACATTTCATAAGGTAATTTGTTTCTACTGAGTTGGTAGAGTAACAGAATTACAACTTTTAATTCTGAAGATGATTTTTTTTTAAAAATAAGTATAACATTTATGAAAATCCAATAAAATATCAAATAAAACCCTCCCCCAACCAAAAAAAAGACATCTTGAGTTAGAAATAAATGAGTTGTGATATTTTAATCTACTTAATGCAGTCAAGTACGTTCTGTAAGTAATTAATTAGTGAAATGGATTTAATTGATTGCATTGTCTTTATCTAGCAATTTAAATTTAACGCATGACACAGCTGAAAGAGAGAGAGATCCGAAGAGATTAATGCCTGTTGGAGACATTTGCTTCAGTCATTCTACCACAGACCGGTGCTCTTTAATGAACCTCTCATCCCCTAACTAAAAGCCCAGTGATATTAGTCAGTTGTCTCAGGGTCGTCTGTCATACGTTGCGCAGTACAACTCAACACATCATTATAGTTTCACAAACGACTTGTTACAGCACTTTCCACACGTTGTTTAAAATATTAGCCTGTAATATAATGCGATCATATCTGATAAATTTCGCTTTAAAATTTGCTTTTCATCATACTTACTCCAGAGATTGTTTTTCATTAGTTTGTATCAATGCAGTGTTACGGTAACATTCGAATATCTAATCATCAATTAAATTTAAGTTTTTATTTAGATAACAATTCTTCACTGTAGACTAAAATCTTAATACACTAAAAAGAGAGTACAAAGGAATCGGCCCCAAAAATCATTTAATATATCGACCAGAAACTGAATTAAAATACCTTCATGGTATAGGGTATTTTAAGATACCAGTCAGATCTACCTAGTACTTCAAGTGCTTATTTTTAGTACTTTGTACTACATGTACCAAGTACATGTCTACTTCTACGTCTTCTAATATTTTCAGAGTTAATTTGATAAAATGTCTCCTTTTCTATTTACAGTTGATTTAATAGCATGATATTAACATTCATATTAAAAGATTTTTTTTTTTAAATAATGGAAGTTTATTTGATTTTTATTAGGTAGAAGTTCACAAACTTATGAAAATAATTAGTTTTAAGCAAATTATAAGTTTTCATCAAACGTATATAGAATTATAGTCTGGCAAAAGAAAAAAAACACATGAGAGTGGGCTATACAACATTTTGTAATCAGATGGATTAAAGAACATAGTACATACCAAATTCAGGGTATTCGGTTTGAGGTTACTGAATTTAGCTTAAATTTTTTTTTAGCAGAAAATTACAGGAGAAAATATAATTTTCCAAGTTAGCCTTTATTTATCAACTGTGAAAAATAGGCCAAGTAGTAAAGATTACTTATTGTTTGGAATGTAAATGCTTTACGTTAAGTTAGTATAAAATTCTTATATTGCGCTTCTCAGATAAACGTAAGCTCAAGCTAATTGCGAGGATAAAATCCACTATCATTATTTTATCTGTTTTGTATTGTCTGTATTATTGTATTGTCCATAGTGCAAAATTTCTAGCTATACTTTTTAGTAATAAATTCTCATCAGATGACTACATTATTGATTTTACCTACTGATTTTAGTGTTGATTTTCAAAAAAATGAAACGATATTATTTCACTATCAGTCAATTTAATAAATCACTATGTAATCGAAATTAAATAATTAGTACGCTTATATATATAGTTTTTCCACTTGAAATATAATATTGTTTCATTGGCCTATCTGTAATCGTCAGAACAAATTTTCATAAGTGGAGTGCCTGAATATCGTCTACGAATAGTGTAGAATAATATTTAGTTAACTACAAATTCCTATTTTACTATATAATTATATTTATACATATACTAATTTTTTTTTTAAATTATGGTCATTTACTGGAAAAAATATAAATCTTTACTGGTATACATAAGTCAGAGCTGGTATATAAGGCTGAATATTGAACAATTTTTGTGTAAGACAGCATAATAGACATGATGGTAAGATATTTTATTTTCCGTTGTAATTCTTTTTATCTTAATTTTCTTTAAATTTAATTAGATGTTCCGCCATTGACTGCTATGATCATTTAGCCCGAATGGAAATGCATAAAAATGCCATGCCTGACATCCGAACCCAAGATTTTCACCCTTTCCGTTAATTTTTTACCATGGTGGTACCATTGGCGCCATGGTAGCCGGAATTTTTCTTAATATGATTTTATTATTCTGTTAAAAATTTATAAATAATAAAAAAAAAATAATAAATAAAATTTTCCTGAACTTCATTTATGATTATTATAGTTTAGTAAAGGAAACAATTTACCTGAATTTAATATATTGGCAGTAATTTTTCCATAAACAATAGAAAAAAATCAGAACGTACCAAATCAAAGTTTCTTCCTTTCTTTAGCTATAAATCCTTTATTTAAATGACGCTTTCAATTTTTTTTTTTTTAGTAAATGTGACGCTTTCATTCTAGACAAAAGGCAGCTAACAGAATTTTTACAGCTTTTGTGTATAACAATTTACCGATTTGTATTATATGTATAAATTATAATTACAACTATAATACAATTATCTATAATTATGTCTATAAATTACGTATAAAATTATATATATCTATATTATATAATATACACTAACGTAAAAAATCAAAAGAAAATCAGCATCTACTTACTTCTTATACCTTTATGCAGCTGTTAGAACGTACATAAAAAATGCAAAAAAAAAATACATTTTTTTTTCGGAAATATCTTTCATTAGTAGAACTTCATTAAGTTACTTTAAAAACGTATTAGGTTGTGTATAAATTACTGTTTTAAAATGAGGTAAATGATTACAGTTGAAATAATTCGTTTTGATTAGTATTGCAAGGAAAAAAGTCACATGACTGGATTTCAAATTAAATAATTTAAGGTACAGTAAAGGAAGACTGATTATCGCTAAAGGAGATTTTAAAGAAGAGCTTTTATAGTAATTTGCAAATGTATAGCGTGAACTCTAATCGATTACTTCAAAGATATAGGAGTGGAAGCTACCAACTGGAAAGATAAGGGGAAGGAAGAGTGAAGAAGAGCTAGAATTTTGAGATGAAAGAACTAAATAAAAGAGGGTTTTGGATGATGCTGGTATTATGGAAAATGATTTATGTAAGCCTAAAGACTATAAAACGTCTCAAAAATGTATATTAGACTTAGAAATAAAAAATAAAATTATATCTATTTTCTACCAAACTCTTGTAACAGTTTTGTTTGTAAATGCGTGCAAATATACGTATCGTTTTGTGTTATAATTTAGTAGAGTTAAATATGCTAAAATTGATCGATCCATGAACCTGTAAAAATATGTAATTTTAGTTTACACGAGGAACGATATTGCATTTTCATCTTTTCTTCTTTTACGTAGGATATAATCAGAAAAAAAAAGAAAATAAACATTTTTCTACATTATGCAAAAGCCAGAAACAGAACTAAGAAGTGAAGAATCAAGCGCAGCAGTTATATTTGTGTAAAAGATTCCTGCCAGTACCGTATACACCAACTACCTTCTATCTACCCGTTTTATACACCCCATAAATGTTCACCGGGCCGTGTTTTTGCTGCGGTCTACCCACATTATTTTAAAAATATTTTATTCTTGTTTAAAGTTGAACTTTGTATGAAACAGAAGCAACAAACAGAGCGTAACTTGCTTGTACTTGCTTGCTCTTCTGTACACCACCTTCCTTAGCATATTCATCATAAGAAATCTTGTTTCTCTGTATCTGTTCAGTGAATATATAAATCGGATCATACAGACATCAGGTTATATTTTTGCTGCTTTGTATTCTTTTTATCATGTCAGCGTAATGTTTTTAATTACATAGGATGATTTTTTAATACCGTTAAGATGTGTAATATTTCTTACAAATATAAAACTTATACAATATTGAAAGGAAGTTTTTTGAACTGGTTTAAGATATATGAGATAAAATGAATAATATTTTCATAAAAATGTTTTAATTTTTTAAAAATTGGTAATATATTATAAATTACGCAAGACAGAGTCGAAAAAAATTTGATTATTGTATGTTGAATAAATCTGATGTACAAAATAATCAATGAATTTAACACTTTTAAACAGATATTATGTTACTATTTTAAGGTGTAAAAAATGGATTTTTTCTCTCAACTTCACAAATTTTACTATTGTAGATGATGGTGTTGAAGTTGATTTTCTTAGTTTTAAACGATAAAATAGAATACAATTGAGGTAAAATAAAGTTTTATTTCTAAACATTTTATTCTTTATAATTGTGAAGTTACCAATATATTTTTATAAAATGAATTTTTCTTTTAATCGAAACTGAGAGAAGCAAAAAAATATTCCGATAATTTATTGTAATTACAGTTATTTTTGTTATTACTTAACTAAATGCTTTAAATGATGTCTGAAATAAAATTGAAATGAAATCGACATAATGATGTAATAAAATTGTATATACTAAATAAATTCCAAGAAAGTAATCAATGCTTCTGTAGCAGTTAAAATAAGTAATAAAAGATAGTTGTCACAATAGTTCGATTACTACGTTAATGTTTTTAACGATTATCAATATTAAACTTCTATAATGTTTTTTGTTACGTAGAATATTCTTGTAGTTTAAATTCAACCATAACACTTTAGTGTTCGTGCCTTTTTGAATAGCTTAAATTATACTTTGAAATTAAATTACAAATTAATAAATTATTAATCTATACATTATTCATAGATTAATTTTGCGTTTTTGCATAGATAATTCCATTTAAAACACTTACAATATCAAAGAAGAAAACTATATATCAAAGAAGAAATTTTCATCTCTTTAATACCAACTCATTTTTAATGTCAACTAAGTGCAAATTTTTTACTGTATGAAAACGCATTATCTGACCGCTATTCGAACGCGGGATTTCCAATTAAATGTCTAAAGAAGCTACTACTCGGTGGAGTGACGATAATAATAATAATAATTTATTCCTTTCACTTGAAGGTCTCACTTTGAATCCTGGTCAGGCTTGGAATTTTTTATGCGCAAAAAAGTTTCCATTTCCCTTGCAAAAGCTTTTAGCTTATGATGTAAATTAATCATCAAAAACAAGTAGAAGAATTCGACATCATTTCTGTAATACTGTAGGAAATATGTAATATAAAATAACATTTATGATCTACTTTTTACTTTAAATAAAATTTTATTTAAATAGTTAAAAAAGTTACTTTTGGCTAAATTTTAAATTATATTCTGTTACAAAGAAAAGTTTTTTCTTTTCTGTAAAATATGAATAAAAGTACGTTCATCAATCCACCTATTGTGTATTTCATTTAGGTTTTTAAGTTAACTATATTAATCTAAGAATTGCATTATTATTTGCAGAAACTTTATCTCAAGTTAAATTTAATAATAGGTTGAAATCCTTTCAAGAAATATATTAAAAATATGATTATTTTCCCTCTAACCAAAATATTATTTGAAATGATAGTTGTATATATCAGTAGCTTAAATTTATATTAGTTATATATGAATTTTATTATAAATTAAAATTATTAATTAATATTTGTTAATAAAAATTCTCTGATAATATTTTTATCATCTATTAATTATTTTGTAAAAAACTCTTAGAAATTTTAAAAATTTTTACCTTATAATATACAAAATGAATGTTATTAGGAATGATAATGTGGTTTCAACCTATTTTCAGTTATTATATCATTACGACTAAAATTTCTTGAAAATAGTCTACTAAAAGAAAACAAAACATTTGTATGTAATTAATACTTAAATAGAGCTTACGAATCTGTGTATTAATACATAAATTCTTTATGAAGCAATTTATTCGAAGCTATTAAAATTTTATTTATTTTTTCACTAATTTCTTAATAATAAACAACGTGAAAAAGTAAATAAGTAAGTATACTCTATATAGATGTAAATATTAGTTATATATTCTAACAAAAGAATAGAATATATAACTTATAGCTTTAACGTAGGTTATTGCAAATAACTAAATTTATAATTTTATAATAAAAAAAAAGGGTGAATATGAATGAAATCTGAAATAGATGTTATTTACTGATGCATGTACTGGCAACAAATAAAATAATTCGGCTATTCATTTTCTTTATTTGGTGCTAAAATGAATAAACTAAAGAATATGTATAAATAGTCAAACTTTAATTAAAGCAACAAAAGGTTTTTCTAATTATATACTTAATAATTTTTTTTTTTTTATTCATATGTATGAGGTATGATCAAAAAATACGGTGAATGAATTTTTATAGCAGCAATTACTTACGCTGCATCTATTTCAACTAGTATGTCTCATACCTTCATGTGTTGAGACAGGCAGTGACAAGTTTGAACACGTTATGGCTTGTCAGTCTGTTTCTATAGCCGCTACAGTGAGGCCGTGTTTGCAATGTCTGTCGTGAAACATGGATCTTGAACAACGCATTAACATTAAGTTTTCTTCAAGTTGAAAAAAGTCCCAAAGAAGCTTACAAAATGTTAAAATCATCATGTTGCAAGTGGTATGAGCGATTTAAAAGTGGAAAGGAGTCGGTTAAGGACGAGGAACGGTCGGGACGTCCTTCGACCTCAAAAATATTGTTTTTTTTCGATTGTGAGGGCATAGTGCGATCAGAGTTCCTTACAAGGGGAACAACTGTAATCTCCGAATTTTACAACGGGGTACTGGAACGTTTGCGAAACGATGTGCGAAGAAAGAGACCTAAAAAATGGGCAAACGGCTTTCTTCTTCATCATGACAACGCTTCATGTCACAAGTCGCTTTTGATTCGCGAGTTTTTGGCAGCTAAAAATCTTCCTGTCTGTGTCCACATCCGCCTTACTCACCAGATTTAGCACCATGCGACTTCTGGCTCTTCCTGAAAATAAAAAATATGCTAAAAGGGAAACGTTTTGACACCATTTCTGACATTGAGAAGGCCACGACAGAGCAGCTGAAAGCCATTCCAAAAGAAGCCTTCCAGAAATGCTTCCAGTCGTGGATTCAACGTTGGGATAAGTGTATTGCTAGCCAAGGACAGTACTATAAAGGAGATCAATTCATATTTAAGGTAACTTTTTTTACTTTGATTTTATAACATAATTCACCGTATTTTTTTATCACACCTCGTATACTTGTATATTGCGTATGCATGTATACATTAGCCTACAGATCTGTTTTTAATAGATAATAGACTTTTTAAATTATTTACAAAATTAAGAAAATAATTTATTTAGTCACTTAAAAATGAATAAGGTATTTATTGCTGTATAAATCTTAGTAGCCATTCATTAAAGACAATAATAAATTTTTTTTATTTAAGTTCGTTAGTATAAACGTTAAGTTATCCACTTTTTACAAACAATAATCGAACCAAAAATAAAACAATGTTTTACAGTAAAAAAGTTTATATTTTATAATAAAAGACTGAAAAATTTTCCCATATAATAAAGTAGCTATGAATTGGTATAACAATAGTGATTTTTTCATATAAAAGTGTCCTTTGATGTGGTTTTTAATTTTACATAAAGTTGGTAAATTTGGTTGTCCTAGAATTTGTAACTTTGAGAATAATGTTGAAAACATAAAAATCAATCAAGCGTTTTGTTTTTAATTCCTTCCTAATTAGTTTTGTATTATTTCCTTCCAAAATTAGCATACTACAAGGAGTGAAAAATTTTTAATTAATAGAGTTTAATTAATCTCAAAATTCAAAATGAAAATAATTATATAAAATAAAAAAAGTAACTCTAATATTTATGTTACAATAAAAGGTAAAAATAATAAATAATTCAGATTTCCTTCTAATAATATTCTTTGCTACACTATACCAAATATTTAGTTCTAAATTGAACGTTATTATGTTAAATTAGATTATTATGGAGGAAAATCGTATAATATCTGATGAAAAATCATGTAGAAGGATAAGGTCTAAAAACCGTCCTTCTCCATTAGAGAAAAACAACACCACACGTTGTTATGTTAATCTTTTACCCACTACTTATTTATGCTTTTAACTAATTCATAGAGAACGCCCTTTTAATAAGTTTAGAAATATTTCTACAAGTATATATTTTTATATTATATATAATATTTTAATATTTTTATATAATAAGCAGTATAATTACTGCTTAAAAATAAATGATAAAATTTTTTTAGTAATGTATATTGTTGTAACTGTATGAAAGAAAGTATGAAGAAGTCCAACACAATGTCTGAGTAATAAATCAAAAAGGGCGTTGAAAGTCTACAGCAAGAGACTTGTCTAGCGGCTTATCGACCAATAGCTTAGCTACAGCCTCTTCCATTCGTCCTTCCATAAAAATTAAAGAAAGACTCTTGTATGATTTATTAACCTCCTCCCATCATAATTACACCCGCTTCTGTTAATTCTTTAATTGTTCTTCCAACATTTCTTCTTTCATTATTTTCTTTTTCTCGACTAATTAGAACAATTTTAAACGGACTTCACTGGCATTTTTTTTATCGTCGAAATATTTAAAACGACATAAAAATACTAGTTAAAAAATTAAAATTTACTAAAAATAACAAATAACCTTTTTATATTTCCAGTATTATATACGTGAAAGAATACTCAGATGTAGAAGAAAATTTAAAATTCTACATTGTCACTTATAAAAGTTGTATTAAAAAATGTCTAATATTCTTCCATAAGTTTTTAAAATTGAGTCATTTTCAAGTTAATAAATTTTAAACTTCACATTTTATTAATAGTTTATATTCACTAGAGATGTACTTATAAAGTTAAAAAAGTTTGAGAAAATAATTAGAGGGGCCTAAAAATATTTGAAAATTTTCGATAGAGAGTTTATAAATAAAGACTTCACTGAAAGTCCATGCGTGGTTTCATAAATATTTGTATAGGTTATCTATTAATAGTATACTTCATACTAGATTGTGGATACCGGTTTTCTTTGGTGGTTGGGTTTCAATTAACCACACTTCTCAGGAGTAGTCGACCTGAGATTGTACAA
>JAAAKQ030279886.1:0-10474 GCA_010016005.3 Zanna intricata | reverse complement strand
TATGAATGTGAATGAAGTGTAGTCTTGTACAATCTCAGGTCGACCACTTCTGAGAAGTGTGGTTAATTGAAACCCAAGACAATATATATCAAAAATAAATCTTACATAATAGCCAAACAGTCATTCTGAAAAAAAACCCTAAAATTTTAACAATGTACTCCGCCAATTACTTCTGTTATTTTTTTACTTAATTTTTAATATATAAAAGAAAATGTTAAATTATTCGTAATGTTAAAAAAAAATAAAAAAATAAAATAAAACATTTAATAAAGCTTAAAAAAAATTATTAAAAAAAAAAAATATTTTTAGCCCAAGGAGAAGCCAATAACAGTCTATTTTTATTCTTTATGTTCTTACGATAAAATCAGAATGATTTATTATGGTAATAGAATGCAATGATTGGTAAGGAAAGAGTAGGATCTTGCAAAACGGTCTAAGGTAAGTAAAGGAATGATGGTAGGGGTAGCATTTTTCAGCAGTCGTGATTAGAACTAATGTATGCTAATAAAAACCCTAATATTAAAGAATCAGATCTGGCTACCGCATGACTTTCTCTCTATAAATAGAGAATAAAAAAAGAAGAATGAAATTAACTAGGTAACCTTTCCTTCTTGTATTTTATCGAATTTCTTTTATACATTCCTGTAAAACGATATAAAATCTAATCTCTAACATGATAAAACATTAAATATGTAACCTCCAAAAATATCTGAAATAGCATTTGATTTACAAAATCAATTATTTATATTTAAACTACATTCAACCAAAAATGAAAATCGTAAAATTTGTTGGAATATGGATTTAGAAATCTTCCCAAAATCTAATTCATACTTTTTATCAGGAGAAAAATTTTTATTTTAATTTTTTATTATCAAATTTTTTTAAAAATCAAACGCTTTTAACTTCAAAGTTAAAAATGTTACGTTATTAAAAGTTAAATCGAGATTCTGCTCAGCCCAATACAGCTTCTTATTTATAAAAATATTTACTAAACTGTAAAAAGAAATGGTTGCAACATACTGCTAGTATAACACCCATTATGAAATAAACAATCAGAAAGTTTTAAAAAATATTCGTGAAACAAAAATTCTCTTTCTCCTTTCTCTCATTTCCGTGTAAAACAACACCATTCTGTACTACAATAATCTTATACTTTTTAAAATCACGTTTTATTTAAAACTGTTAATTTTAGTAGATATAAACTACACTTAATATAAATAGCAGATTTGGTATCTTCACGGGGAATACTTATCATCACTTAAGATAATTTATTCATGAATCCATGAGTTAACAGCTTACAAGGAAAAATTTCGGCTGGAAATTATACTATAAAAATATTTATATACCTATCGGGATTGTTTAGTGCTAAGAAAAATTCACGTTTCAAATTTTCCGTACTAATTTGATGCAGTGCATTTCTTAAACCATTATTTCACAAATTTCATAGCTAAAGGAGAAATATTAATCTGTTGATTTACACTCTCAATATCAGTCTTTGTTACGGCTGAGACAGTTTCAGAGAACCTTCAGTACAAGTTGCAGTTATTTTGTAAGACAGTAATGATTTCACTGTAAAATATATTTATATATGTTCATAAATAAAGAGTGACTAATGAAAAAATTCATTTTTATATTAAACAAATAAATATTCGATCGGACAGAATAGATGGCTTCCATAAGAGCATCTAAATGGGAAAAAAAGGAAACGAAGAAATATTTTTCGTTTCAGACTGATATATCTGGAGAATGACATATCATTCATAAATAGAATGAATGAAACAGAATGATATATCTGAACTCTTATTTTGTATAAGAATATATCTTTAGAAAACTGTAATTCCAGAACCAGCGGCTACGTTAATGTTCATGAAAATTTCAAACGATTAATCTCTTTACCAGCATTCCGTTCCGTGAGTAAAAGTAGACACTAAGTAGATTAAAATAACATAAAACCAATAAATGAAAAAATTCGTTTGATTAAGAGAACTTCATTTCCCAAAGGTGTAAACCGGTCTACCAAATCTTTTTCAACAGCAATATGTTGTTACCGTTCTGGGAAAAATATTTCGACCTCTCAAAAAATGTTCGTTAACATGGATTATCTATGGTTAGTGGTGGAGGGGGGTTGGATATTACATTTCTTTAATTAGATTGTCTTATTTTGAAATTTCTATCCGAATAGAACAACCCTTTATCTCTATCCACCTTCACAGCTTTTCCTTTCTTCACCGATGGGTTGTTTGTAGGTTTTTATTAAAAATCCATCAGCTAGACGTAAAGGATGTGGAAAAAATGCGCCCTTGGGTTTTTTTTATGGTAAGAATGATGCAAATTTGGCAACAGTTCTGAACGGAACTCTCTTTCATTCCGGTGCCCTTAAAATCCCAAGCCCTAGAGTCGTAATGATTGTGCACGATTAAACTCGTGCCTTCTAAGTTTCCTAACGCAGTACAATACAGTTCAATACACTAAATTTGAATCTGAGCTCGTGTCGGAGTGCTAGCGTCAGGTATTTTTTTAATTTTTCATACAGTCACTCATGGCATTTTTCATTCTCGCAACAAAATTCCATTTCCATATCCCACGCACAAGCTTCTGAACATTTGTGGCGATATCATATGTGGTGATATCGAAGCCAAAAAAACATCTACGAACTATATTAAAAAATTGAGAAACCCCGTTTAATAGTGATATCTTAACAGACAAAATATAGTTATTATATAAAATAGATTATACTAAAACTACTTGCAATAAAATTTACGTCTGTATAATCCATAGAATACACAACGATGGAAAAGTAAGTGAAAAATAAACTACATAAACGCAACAGAAGATGCGTAAGTGTATATTAAAACAATAATAAATAAATTAAGATTTGTATAAGCTAGAATACGACAATAAATAGCAAGACTTAATGCAGACATATTTTTAGAGCTAATAATAAATTCAAATTATCATTTAAATCGGTTAAACATCTAATCACATTACATAAACGAGTAAACAATGTTTTTTTTTTTTATCAGTAGAGTTCTCTAGGGTAAATTGATAAAATGATAACACAAACAGCAGACAATGTAATTATGCAAGCTAATAACTTCATAAGCCATAAAGCAATGTTATCCACTTGAATATTTAAAAACGAACCTATTTAAGAATGAAATTATACTTCATTGAGAATAAAATATTTTACATTGCATATCCATATTGTAAAAATACTATAACATTTACAAAAGGAAAAAAAATTTTATAAAAATAAATAAACATTTTAATTTTCTATATATAAAAAAAAATTAATTTAAAATGAAAAGAAACAAATTATATAAATATGTACATTATACGTTAATGCAATCTCTGAGTACGGTATACAAGTAAATCATTTCATTTCACATCCTGTGCTGTGCCTACTTCATAATAAAAATAATACCTGATTATTATTATTTATAAAATCAAAGTTATAAATAACAGGCTATAAATCTTATTTTATCTATAATCCAGAGAATAAAGATATCAAGGAAAAGGAAGGGAACAACTTCAGCCGAACCCCAACCACCACCCCCACCCTCCACCAGATTCAGGTACCGTTCATAACAATTACTATTTTCATTTAACACGCTTTTACTTAGAAACGTAAAGTAATCTAAGGAGGATATATATATATATATATAAACGTCGGACCGTAACCAGAAACATTTTAAATTTATTGCCATAAGGCACGTAGACTATGAATGTGTTCAGTAAGGGTGACAAGGGGGATTTCCAATTAGTAGAATCATACCATTCCAGAAAATGATAATTATATTCAGCACTCTTTTCTTACTTAAAAACTTCACTCAAGCAAATAGCTTGTTTTCGCTTCTAGAATAGAAAATTTCAAACTACAGAACTAAGAAGCATAAATACAGAAGCCCAAAATCTTATGCAGATTTCTGCTAGCTGTTTAGAAATGAAACAAGGACCTTAAAAAGTGACAACCAGCAACGATTATAAAATGCAGAGGATTTTGAAGTCCATAGCTGGCAACATTTAGAGAAAAAACCTAACATTTATATTTGTGAAGAATTTTAAGAAATAGAAAACAAAATGACAAAGTAAAAAAATTCACAAGTTAAAGCGATTTATTTACCCTAACTACTTTGTGAGTAGCGAGTTGTTCCTATATAAAAGTTTTACATTTTCTAGCATGGCTTTTAATTTCCTAAAAGTGATTGTTGTTCCAACAAGTATATAAACCGGTCCACAAGATATTTTTCTAGATATGTGTCTAGACATCCCAAAAAATTACCGAAAAGATGGGCACCAGAAGCCTGGAGGGAGCCTTCAGCTTACTTCTACATGGAGTATTTGTCTTATACTGCAGCTACTCAAAGGTCCTTCACTATCTTTTCTTTACTTTGACCATTTCTTCCCCATTATCGATCTAAAGATACAAGTGCTATCCCGCTTAGGTCATTCAATTGGAATGGAAATTTTGAGATTTTTATTCCATGACCGGTAGAAGCATTTTATCCTTGAGAGTCTGGACCGAACCAAGGATTTTGTTTCCTTTGTGGTTGGTATATAGTAGTTAAAATGCCCTATAAGCTAAAGATTATAGACATATTTTTTGAGGTATAGGAGCTCCGCCAATTTATCAAAAAATACTCGATGCAATAAAATGAGTAAGTTACAATAATTTTTCAAATGGCCTCCACTATGACAATTAAATAATTAAATGCAGTGCTCTTAAACACATTTTGTAAAGTTTTTTGAGGAATTGCACATCAATTTCGCCCGGCAATTCGGGAGCGGTGTGGGGATGACATTTTTAAACAGCATCATGTGGTATCTCTACTAGAAAAAGCCAGCAAGAGATGAATCAGGAGACCGAGGAGGCTACAATCCCTTCGAAATCACTTATCCATGAAAACAATGATCCAAAAAAGCCATAGTGCAGTTGGCTGTATGAGTCTTAGCATTGTACTGCTGAAATTACATGTACCCAGCCGGCTTGCAGGTATAATGTTTATAAATTGTTGCACCAACTGTATGAAACGCACACTGTTTACTGTGTCATCAAAGAATGTCACCAAGATTCGTCTAAATGAAATTGCACTCCAAACACCCACCTTTTGTCCGTGGAGAGGAGATCCGTGCAGCTGATGTAAATTTTCTGCACACCAGATGAATATCCACGCTATCCATCAAGAACTGTGACTTTTCATCAAGAACTGGGAACAAATCATCGATTTCTTCCCCATCTGGCGTTACAGATGACTTGAACCACTGACAGAAAGTTATACTTTTCCAATGTCTGCAGGTAACAACTCGTGAACAACACGAATTCTGTAGAAATACATCTTTAAACACATTTACAGTGGTCATGTGAGCACTACCAACGAAAAAATCAGACCGGCTAGATAGCCGTCGCCTAAACTTCTTGGGACCAACAGAATATGCACCTTGCATATCAGTCAACTTTTCTGATGTTAGCACTTTAGGCCAACCACTTTTGGCTGCATCTGCCACATTCCCTGTTTCTTGGAACTTGTATAGCCGCTTGATGGAGAACTTGTTTGGTGCATCTAAATCATACTTTCTGTGCAGACATTCTGGATCTGGGCATAACTGGCACATCTAAAATAGTGGAAGACAATGAATATTCTCTGCTCCATTGTGAAACCCATTTTTCCTCAATTAAACCAACAACAAAAGAAGGAAAAGTTCTTCCATAAGGTTGCGAAATTTTTTGATCACACAATAGTAATATTCTTCTCTCTCTTTTTCTGTTTAGCCTACAGAACTACCGTAAAGTATTACTTCAGAGGAAGAATGGAAATGATATCTATGAATGTGAATGAAGTGTAGTCTTGTACAATCTCAGGTCGACCACTGGTTGTCACAATTTGAGAGGATATGCGAAGAATATTCTCACCAGCGTACATTTGCTAATTGAAACAATATTTATTAGCAGAGAAACATATAAAAATGAGTAATATAATTTCATAAATTACCTACTAAAGCTAAAAGCATTATTTTGTAGGTTATTGTTGAAAGGCATTTTTTCAGAATATTTCGGGTCTATAGTTTTAGAGTATCTGTTTTACTTTCTTATTAAGTATTTTCCATCTTACCTCCTTACCGTATCTTCTTCCCATATCTCTCATCTCATTCTTGAGCTACCTGATAATACTTTCCTTTCTATAAGTATATTACTACAGCCCGATCGGGCTGTAGTAATAAACCTACAAAAAGGTCTATTGGTTAACGTGACATTAATCAGCTGATTTCGAAGTCAGAAATTCTAAGGTTCAAATCCTAGTAAAAATAGTTACTTTTATATGGTTTTGAATTACTGTTCAAAGTAGTATTCAGTAAATCGTGGATATTGTTGTTATTTGGTGGTTGGGTTTCAATTAACCACACTTTTCAGGAATGGTCGACCTGAGAGTTTACAAGAGTACACTTAATTCACACTCATACCTATCATCCTCATTCATCCTCTGAAGTAATATCTTACGGTAGTTCTGGAGGCTAAACAGAAAAAGGGAAAGAAGGCTATCTTTTTTGCCACCGTACATCCAACGTAATAGAAATGAACAAATGAAAATAAATACGATTATTAAAAATGTAAAAATAACGAACAGCAGAGAACATAATTTTCGGGAATGCGTATTAAAATCTTTCAATAATTCAGTCGTTCTATATTTAACCAATTTTTTTAACCGGGCACATTAAACCTTCTACAACTGAAAGTAATACCATACCACAGACGAGTGAATCGAACTTACTTCATATTTTGTCCAAAATTATGTAAAATCCTTTTAAAGGAGATAAACGATTTACAATTATTTAGTTTTTATTTGGATGGAAAATGATAATACATCAGTTAACAATGTAATACGAGACAGATTCCCAGAAATGAATTAAGATGTGTTGAATAAACAGCCAACATTTTGTATTCAAAAATAACCGTCGAAGATTATGGGAGTATAAAAAACTGTATAATATCTAAAAAAAGAAAAAAAGGATAAAAAAGAAAAACCAAACAGATTGTATAACAAGAACAATAAATAAATGTACTATAAGAATGAAATGTCTGTCGAAATGTTATTGACATCAAAAAATTGTACCGCATCTGGAAAAGCTTTATTTAAGGTTTATTTTTATCGTGTTGGTCTGTCAACCGGCACCCAGCAGCGAGCGCGTGTCGTGGGTTCACCGTCCTCGCTTTTCATGTTTTCATCGATATATTTCATATACAACAACAAACACTATTACATTAAACATTGAGATATTTTTATATTCAAATATTATGAGTTTATTTTCATACGAATATAAAATTACTGAACTTTAAGAAACTTAATGCGGTTTATACATGAATTATGAAGTGTATTCGCAAAAGGTTTTCTTTCAGAATAAACAATTTTTTCTTTTTCTGGTTATCAAAATATAAACGAGATCGATTTTAGTTACTAAAAAATTTTTTAAGAATTTTTCTCACTGAATTCGTTATTTTGAACTAACAAAAAAAAAAAAAAAAATTTTACTAAACTTGCAATTGGATTTTTATTTAATTTAAATAAGTTACTCAATCAAATATCATATCTAAAAATGGAAGAACCTTATGTAAAGGTAGGCATATTTTATAATAAATTCTTAATGTAAAATGATTTTACAATTAAACAGGGAATTAAAATAAGGACATACATGATTTTTTATTAACAATTTAAAATTTATTTAGCACAACTTCTGTTTCACCACTTTAATCTATTTTTATGTTTCACCACTGGAATATATTGAAATATATTATCCGGAATCGATTTTGGTATTAAATCTTCACAAAGAACAAACGAAAATTAAATTACTTTGAAAAGGTCTTTTACAAGTTTAGTTTATAGGAGGACTTTTTAAATAATAAAATCAAAAAATTTGTACGATTATAAAAAAAAAAATTTAGTTTAACAACTAACCTGTGATGAGTATTTAAGTATCAAATTGAACTTTTTGTTTGAAGTAGCTAAATTTTCATCAATTTATAATTATCAATTCTTTTGATTGACATGTTTCCATTATATATATTTTATTTTAACTAATAACTTTTTTTCATCAGGTGAATTGAATAATTTTGGGGCCTCGGGTTTTTACACACTTCGTGATTTTTTTATATCTGCTGAACGTAAAAATAAAAAAAAAAGACTACAACAGATTTCTTCTACATGTAAGGTGTATATGAGTGTCTTTTTTTACTTCTTTGTAGGAAGTAAATAAAGTATTGTAATCAACGGTTTTCAGATTTCAACGGAAATATCTATTTTGACCTTCCCCGTGTCCAATTTGAATAGTTTCGGCGTGACGTATATAAGTACATACAAAATCAAAAAAATTTGGATTTCTGAATTTTTTCTTAACTTCAGTAATAAGCCCTTATTGAAAGCTTTTCAACGATATGTTATAAGTGGTACTTATTTTCATTGTTTCCAGAGTTATAGCCAAAAAAAAATTTATTAATGAATTATTACGATCATACAACACATCGGTTTGATTCAGACTACATTTCCTTTTTTTTTAACTTTTTTTAATTTTTTTTATTCAATTTCAGTATATTAATTTATTATTAGTAATTATTATTCTCTGACCTTAAAAAGAATTTTTTTTTCAATAAATAATAATTAAATTTAAAAAAACAATCAGAAGTCATTAGTGAAATAAAATTTTATGTACTATTAAAAATATGTCATGTAATATAATAGATGTACAAGGAAGTCATGTTATATCCACATAGGATTCTTAGTTTCTGGTTTGTTAATATCTCTGGAAAGGATGATAACTCTTTGTATATGGAGTACTGATCTAATACAATTTTTAATAAAAATCATAAAAATGGAATGATCCAGTTTTATCTAAACGTAGGGCAAGATTAAATACAACCAAAATATCAATAGTAGCGTCAAGTTTCATATTGTCACTTTTTCATTATCGGATAGATTATTAAAAAAAGCAAGAAAAAAGTACTTACAATCGCTCGAGCGCATTAAAATATAAAAATGACGGAATATACAATCCATATTATAGAAAACCAGTCGATATTTAAAAATTCAGATTGGCTATAAACTATTTTTCCCAATAATAAGTTTGTAGATGTCCTCTTTAGTTTTTCATGACTAAAATATTTCATAAAATTCACCTTTACGAAATGTAAAACGTATTTCCAACATAATTCAACAAACTCCTTTTCATCCGATCGGCCCAAAATTTGCACGAAAAATTGTCCTTTATTCAGGACTAATCGCTAAAATTTTCTAAAATTTATCTTAAATGATTCATAATTTGTTAACCTGGGCTCATAAACATAAGCGACATAAAGTTTCTCCAAGGTTACATTACAATAAATAAGTAATAATACATACACTAAATTAGTGTAAAAAGACTTCACGTATAATTGCCTACTTTCCTGGCATAATAGCTCTAGAACTATGCAACAAGAAAAAAAATATGTTAATCAGTCAAAAATAGTAATTTTTTTTTTTTTAATATCTTGACGTTTCTTGATCCAGTGACCGCAAAAAAAAAGCCGAGGGTAATGTTCGTACGTACGAGAGTTGGCGTGTTTGAAGGTAATAACTTTTGATTGGATGAATCGATTTGATAAAATTTTGTAGACTCATGTATATAAGACAAGTAAAATTCTGAGGTCATATCTCGAATGGGAAGGCGAGGTCAAGTTTTTCAAAATTTTGCAACCATAATAACACTTTATATTAAGTTCATACATATGTGCATGCTTATCTTACAATCTAAAAAAAAAATTCCCTAAATTTCACTCCCTTCCACAAAAATCGGCAAAAGCTATATTTTTGTTTAATGATATATTTTAACAGAATCTTTTTATTGGCTACCTAAGCATAAAGTTTACAAAATAATTCTTTTAATAATATTAACAACATTACAATAAAATTTAATCATAATTCATCCTCCATTCCTAAAAAAGAAATCTTCCCTAATTTCTTATTTATATAAAAATCGTAAAATGGAATGAAATTCCATTCATTTTAAATTTTATTTATTTTAACTATTTTATTAAATGTAATTTCCAATTGCATTTTATTTCATTTTAACCATTTTTATTTATTTTATAATATAAAAGAAATTACGAAGAATTCTTTTCTTACTGGTTGTACATTTTTCGGCGAAATTTTTTTGTTTCTTCCATTCAACATTGTAAACGTAGAACAATAAAAAAAAATTCTTGGAAGGTAATTCTGAAGATGGAACAGGTGAAAAAAATTAAAAAATACCAATTTAAAAAAAAAAATGTTTTCAAATGTTTTGATTTATTTAAACATATATGATAATTTTACAATTAAAATTTCAACATAAATTACTCTAACCCCAAGAATGAAATCTTAGATAACTTTTTCATGTCCCAAAATTAACGCAAGATTTGAATTAAATAGAAAACACCGTTTTTAGTCTTTAGATTGTTATTTTTTTTATT
>JAAAKQ030279853.1:0-10475 GCA_010016005.3 Zanna intricata | reverse complement strand
TATATCGGTAGTTCGTCTTCAAGGGTTTTTTTGCCAACTTCCGATATATCGGAAGTTCGTCCTCTAAGGGTTAAAAGAAAAAAATAACATTATGTTTGGAATAAATAACAATTAAATAAACAGACAATAAATAAATATGTGCTTATCAGTTTCTTTATTAATGAAAAAAATAAAATAAAAATTACAATTATCACATAAGATTTTGAGATAATTTTACTGATTTATCAATAATTTTAATTACAAAGGTCATATAAACCATAAACAGCAACTACCTCATTAAAAATGAGGTAGTTTTTTAATAAATAAAAATATACATTTATATTTTGTATCTAAACATTGGTTAGTTAATATATACCGAAAACTCAATGCTGAGACCAATTGATAGATTTTAAATCAATACCTTCTTGTACCATTTCCCACAAAGGACTGAAAAAAAAACACAAAATTACAATAAAATATAATTATCATTTACCAAGATAAGATAGTTTATTTAAAATAACTCATCAAGAATCACTCCAAACATAAAATGTAAAATCAGTGAAATTTATGTTCACGTAACAGAGATACTACTTATAAAATATTTTTCAAAATTAGCACAAAAATGTCAACTAACTGCGGGTTTGATTGCTTTTAATTAATTATATTACTGTTACACCCATAGTTGCTGGCAGACCTTGAAACTAAATACTAAGCAATAAAATTACAAAACAGTCATACTATCTTAAAGGACATGTCTTTAGAATTTAACAGTCCAAAAACAGTTCTCATTACAATTTACATGAGAAGCAATTATGTGACATACAAAATCAAGTTGGTAGGATCCACTGAGAAAACTGACAAATTAAACTGTTATAGAAATAAATTGGTAAACAAGAAAGCACTCAAAAATCATTTTTTCAAAAGATTTACTTAAAATCTAAAACTAGATGGCCAATTCAGTTTTTAAACAATTATCAAAAAGTATTCAGGAATTAGTACATAAAACATTAATAAATAAAAAATGATAATGGCAAAATAGTAACAATTACCAAACAATATTAATACAATAATATAAAATTAATATTTTAACCAGAGTTTACTGAATGAAAACAAAATTGACCAAAAAGAATTTTCATTTTAGGCAATCCCAGTTGAAAACATAGCTTAGAAACCACTTAACTACTAAAACTTCTAAATTGGACTGCCCACCACAACCAACATACATCTTCATAAACAGTTGGATAAAATAAAAATTTATCTCAAGAAAGAAAAGGATAGCATGAACCAATCCATCAAACCAACAAACTCAGCAAATTATTTTTAAATCTACCAAATCATTGCCTGGAAGCTGATCACAAAATTACCCTTTAATAAAAATAATTTTTAAAATATGCCAATAATATACAGGAATTAAGGTAGCTGGGAACTTACTTTATTTACAATTTTGCAGAAACTTCATTTTTGAAAGGGAAGGAATATATAATACTCCTTATAATTTTAAATTTACTAAAAAATTCCTAAAGAAGTTTTCAATCACACAAATAATCAAATGCTTACCCCTTTTCTTAAATTTTGTTCGCACAAGGAGATTTTTTGACAGGTCTCTGATATTAAGAAATCTTTTGTAAACAATTTTTAAATTTAATAATTTCTTATTTTCAAATTTAAATTACAAACCCTTAAATTATTTTTCAAATAAAACTAAAAAAATATTAGCATAATTTTTTTGTTATAAAAAAGCAGACTCATGCATACATATAGCTCAAGAATTTCAATTCAAATTATTTTAAGCATTGCTGCTATTTGGATTTCACATAAGCACACCTTCAATTTATTTAAAAAAAAATAAAACTACAGTATTGTACTACAGTACAATAATTAGATGATTTATGTTAAAAAAATGGCAAATTTCTAAATAAATTGGATTTCAGTACTTAGGCAGTAGCAGTTGCATCACTCTCCTCTGGGCTTCTGCAGTGGATGTTTTATGTTTCATCTAGTGTGAGACATTCTCACTGTGCTAGTTCTATAATTTTACTTTAAAATAAAATGTGCTAGTTGCAATTTTATTTTGTATATGAAAATTTTTCTAATTATGCAAGCTCTTACATTCTGGTTTCTGTTTCACAGTAATTCTAGTCTTACCTTCAATATTTATCAGGTATATTCTGGCAATGCCTTAATCACATCTAATAGTTACAAATGATAATAAAATATATTTTAATATGAATCATTTAACTTAGAAAGAATTACTTCATTTTAAGATGATGTCTTAACTCATATATTTTGTTGGAAATTTTCCCCCATACTCGCTTATAGAACACATAGTGAAGTAAATGAGTAAATATTTTCATAAACTGAACTAGTTACAGCCAGGTTTGTGACTGCCTAGAAACAGATATAACAGAAAGTTTAACGCTTACTGAATTAATGTATATGTCAGGTGTGAAGAAAGTGCAGCATCTTCATGTGAAAGATATGAGGGCGACCAATGGCACTGCTGCTGAGTGTTTTAGAGCTACTATGTCAGGAGAGAGATTTCTTCTTCTATTGAGAGCACTATATTTTAATCATACTAAAGATCGTAATGAGAAAAAGAAAACTGACAATTTAGCTCCTAATAGGTTTTGAAGAATTTACAAGCTGGTGTAAAAACTATTACAAAGTAGAATAAATAACAATCTATGAAATGTTGGAACCTTTCAGAGGCAAGTGTAAGTTCCAACAATACAATGCAAAGTATGGAATAAAAATCTGTGCTTTGACTGATACAAGAATATTTTACACCAAAATCTTGAAATTTATAATATGTAATACAACACAAATGTAAATTTCTAGAACTAACAAAAATAGTATAAATTAGACAAATGCTCAACACAATCTCATCTCATTACCTGGGTCAATTCCCAGCAATAGGATTTTTTATTGTTCATCTCAATTGTCAACAAAAAAAAGTTGTTCTGTAATCTGTTATCTACACACTAAATTTCATAATCAAATAAAATTAAAAGAATCAAAACAGAGTTAACATACCTCATCTCTCTCAGCCTATTAACATGTTTAATGCACCTTTCTGCTGTATAATCAACCTCTTCAACTGTAGTGAACCTCCCAAAACCAAACCTAAACATAACATTTTTTTTTTTTTTTTTTTTTTTTTACTAAATACTATTTTAAAAACAATTCCAAATTTTCATACTTAAAAGAGTAAATAATTCTACCAGTTAGTTTGAGTCATGAGTAATTCATAAAATAAAACAGATTCTATAAGTAAGAAAGTATAAAAAACACTATTTTTAAAATCAACTGGAGTCAAATAATATTAATAATATTACTATTATTATTACCTCTATTATTATTATTACCACTATTATTATCAATGATCTTTTGTTCCAATTGCTGTTACATGCAGAAATAGTACAATCCCATATCCAGATGAAATTTGAAATGAAGTTACTTTTTTACTAGAATTAAATTCATGGACATTAAAATTCCTGACATTTCTGCAGATTACAGTCAGGACAGGCTAACTAAGTCAGGACAACTAACAGTCAGATGCACTTAGACAAATTTTACTTATAAAGCAACTTCAAGTAAAATTCAAGCTATAATTATTGACAACTTTTTTAAAGTTTAAGTAAATTTTTTAAGTAAATAGAGAAGTATGGAAACTGCATAAAAGAAATGATTGATACATCAATATAATCATATTCATATTCAATCAAATACATAATGTATCAAAGGTTGCAAGATTTTATTACACAGGTATTTAAACTGCAAAGGTATTTAGTATGGCTCCATTAATTAACAATTTTAAATGAAAGAAAACAAGATAAATACCACATTACCTTTGAAAAAAATTGAAATTTGACTCCCATAAATGAAGGTCTTTTATGCAGAAAAAGAAACCTTCATGTTAACACAAATTTAAAGTTATAAAGAAAATTCTTTAAAAAAATATTAGTAAATAAAGCATCTCTCAATTTATGGCAATAAAAAAATAATAGAAAATTCAAAACAATTAGTTTTCTATTATAACAATTTGTTTTAATAGAAAACTGTAATAAAAATAGAAATCAAACATTTTCGTTTGTTATAAATAACAAACCAAAATAGAAAATAGAGAAAAATTTGAAGAACCTGCTAAAATGAATAAGGTTGGTAGGACATATATTAAGACATCCAAGAAGCACAGATGGTAAAGGAAAACAAAAGTTACAATATACTAAGTAGATACTTGGAGCATGTAAAGGTATATTGTTGAGGGTTGTAGTAATATTTACACAGATAAAATGAATGGAGAAGTAGAAAAAATATTGTATTACAATAAAATTACTAAATTGAAAATTCTTTCAACTAGCACACAACTCCTAAAATATGTAAAATGTAAAATAAACCTAGTACAAAAAATTTACTATTTTCTAAACATTAACATATACACTTGTTATACTTATTTTGCAATAAGACATGCAGTATACAGTTGAAAAACATCATACAAAAAACAAGACCATTTATAGGTTTCTAGTAAGGTACCAACTAGTAGCTTACCATAAGCTATCAACTGGTAGGTGAAACTTCAGCAGTCGTGAAGTCTATGCCGGTTTATGACGGTCATTGCATGACCGTCTGATAGAACTCCAAAAATAATGAGACTAAACAAACAGCTTAATGTTCAGATATATTAATTGAAAAAAATCTAAAATAAAAAATATTAATACTATTAAGGTAGAAAAGAAATATTACCTGATGGAGGAATGTGCCAAATCTTCATCAGCTCCAATAGCTCGTAAAACATATGATGGCTCAAGGGAAGCCGAAGTACATGCACTTCCACTGGACAAGGCAACATCTTTTAATGCCATTAAAAGAGACTCACCTAAAATAAAAATTAAACTTTTTTTAAAGTATAACTGAACAGGACAAATTACACAAATTAAGAAATAATTTCCTAATACAACAATCAATAATATGCAAACTAATAGTAATTTTCATCAATATTAACACTTATAATTCACTGATAGTATAAATTCATCAATAACAACAATAATATACATTACTGCAACAAATACAACTGTCTAAACTATTTTGAAATCATTAAACTTATCATTAATATCCTGTTCAGTAATTCATCAAAGCCTAAATATTACTAAAAAAATGAATTATTAAAAAGTACTGCTACTTCCACTCGGATTTAAATACCTGTATTTTAATAATTAAAGTTCAATTAATAGCAGTGCTCAGAGTTGTCAGTTTGAGCTAATGAAGACCCCAATGATAGGTGCTCATACATCTAAATAAACAATAGAAAGGAATTTCTTATTTGATCTGATACAAAATTCAAAGAAAAACAAATTTATAGGATGTAATTCAATGCCATCCACCCAATAACATTTACTTCTGAATAAAAGACAAGCTACTTCTGCTGTCAGAGAAATGCTTCAAAAATATAAAACGGACCCATTTAATAAAATAAGAAATCCCCAAAAAATAAAAACAATTAACAATATTGCTTAGTAAATCTCAATAGTTTAATTACAAATAATAATAAATCTATAATTTCAAACAATCTTGTCTCACTACAGAATTAAAAAGCTACCATTCACAAAATTTGAAAATTAAATTACATAAAAATACAAAAACCACAATCTGTACACAAAAACGGTATCCGTTTATTCACATAATCTATTTCAATGAATCTATGATCTTCAATGAATCTACTTCAGGATTACCCTTAACAATCAATGTAGTTGCACTACTTATCATCGGCATAATTATGTACTTTGCTTTTTTATGGAAAGTAAAAAAATAAAAATTATTAATTCCAAAACACTTAAATAAATCAACAAAATTTTATTCATAAATTGATCACATTACTTCAGTGTTCCTAATCAAATTTCATATACAACAATGAGCATTCTTTTTTTTAAATTACTTTCTAAACAGTTTTTCTAAAATAATTTAAAAAACAGAGAACAAAAAAAAAGAAGATAATTTGGAACCAAGATGAAGGTGAATTAGAATGTATTTTTTATTCTGAATAAAAAATTTAAAATGAAATCAGTTTTTCTTCATCACCTTTTAGTTATGACCATTTAAAATATTGAAAAACTTTTTAAATAATATAATATAAAAATACTAATAATTACAATTCCTATCTTTATTTTGCAGATATTTATGTTTATCTTAATTCCTTTTTTCATATTTTCCTTTGGTTTCCAAGTTTAAAGAAAAAAAAGTCCAAATGAGTGGGTAAAACATGAATTTTCAATGATAATCCGCAGCTATAATTTTAGCAATTTACAAAGAGTTCAATTTATAACCTGATCATAGTTTTCAGTTTTTTTTCCAGGAAAATCAGGAATGATATCTCTGAATGACTTCCATACTGCTAGTTCTTTAGGATTCAGTTTGCTGTCAAATATACTTTCATGAGTTAATTTTCTTATTTGTGGCCGAACAAATATTCCCTCTTTTAATTTGGCTTCACTTAAGTGTGACAAAATCTCTGCTAAATATTTAAAACCTTCTCAATCTTTATCTAATGCTTTTACAATATTCTTCATCAGGCCTAGTTTTCTAGTGTAGTTAGCAGACTGACAAGAGGAATTGTCTTATGAAAGAAAATTGACATTCTTTTATAAATACAAGGGCTGTTTTTTCAACCTCTGACATAATATAACCTCTGCTATAAAAAAAAAAAATACATTGACATAAAATGATTTTTTACTAAAAGTTGAGTTGTATCTAACTTATTTTTTCACATAATCCCCAAAATAATTGAGGCATTTGTCATATTGTGACACCAGCTTTCCAATGCCCTCTTCAAAGAAGCTTGCCACCAGTAAGGTAAGGTACATCCTTATAGCCTCTTAAGGTTCTTTGTTGAAGAAGTTTTGATCGCCTAACCATGCCTTCAATTCTCAAAAAAGGGGTAAACCACTAGGTCTGAACTACACAGTGGCTGGTCGAAAACTTCCCATCTAACTTTTCAAAAGGTCTTGCATCACATTGGCACAATGCAGTCTAGGATCAAAATCTCTGTCCCATAAAGTCCACCAACAAGATATCTTTATGGTCCCAAAGACTGTATCCATTGTTTTCCTGTTGCTCAGAGTCTGTTTGAAATTTTCCGGCTTGTTTGGAGAAGAAAAGTGCATCCACTGCTTCGACAGTTTTTTGATTTCTGGATTGTCATACTGGATCGAAATCTCATCACCAGTAATTATATATTTAAAAAACTTCTCCCCCTCATTTTCATAATGTATAAGAAACATTAAGGCTGATATCATTCGCTGCGTTTTATGATCGTCATTCAACATTTTTAGGACCCGACATGCACAGTTTCTGGTATCCAAGGTCTTCAGTAACAATTGTGTACAGAGAGGACTAACAAGAAGATTATAAGAGAATTTTTCAGATTTCTGCAGAAAGTTCACTTATCAAAAACCTCTGTTTATTACAGACAAAATTATCAAGATGCTCAACCAGGTGTACAGTAGTGACAAACTTGCATCCTTGCCCACCTTCATCATCGACAAGCATTTGCCCTTCTTTAAATTTCTTACACCATTCCTGTACACTACCATCATTCATAAAGTTTTCATCATAGTCTAGGTACATTCTGCGATGGATTTCTGCTTGTAGAAAACATATCAAATTTTGTAACTCACATTTAGCAGGAGCATTGATTGTAGTGGCCATGTTCAATTGCCCATAGCTCAACTCAGAATGATGTATACTACATGTGGAACCCAGGATTTAAATTGATTTCCCAAGTTACGGTCAAATTAATCTTTGTAAGCAGTTTTCAACAGATTTAATACAGGTTTCACCTTTTGGTGAATTCTCTGCAAATGTAACAAACAATAATTTGGAGAATTTTTACAAACCCAATTTTTATTAATTGTAAAAATTCAAAATATTTTAATGAATGAAAGGAAACTGAAATATTACAAAATACTGAATTATAAAAAAAATTAAGTTTTAATTTATAAATGCTTATTACTTAAAATACTTCATAAAATTGTTTCTCCATGGTGTGCAGTGTGAAACACGCAGAGGCACATGCACAGAAACACGCATTCACACCTTAAAAAATCTACATATTCAATAAAATAATACCAAAAGTTGTTCTGTCATAAAAAACTTTCACTACATTTATGGCATCACTTACAAAACAATCTTTATAATATGTGTATGATAAAACCACTACCACAACTAAAGAACACTGCAAGTCGAACAAAGAGCTAAATTCATACTGAAGAAAATTTCATCATGTTGAATTATTAATTACTTGACTCACTGACATGTCTAAAAATGTCTGGTTTGACGTGAAATGACATCATTCGACTGTTATATATCAAATATAGGTTTACAGCATGCATCACAACATAAATCAGGTGTGAATAAGCAAATATACAAATGTATTAACTTATTTGTATTGTTTGTTACACAAATGATGACAAATAAATTAAGAACATTACAGGATGGGAAACATTACAGGACTTGGGAACATTACAGGATGGGTTAATTTGGAATGAATATTCAGTTTCAGCACATAAAATACTATATAGAACACCTACTCCCTCTTCAGTTCCAAATATTATGTTGACCAATGGTACATGAAATTACTTTTATTACAGGAAAGCATTATTATTACTTTTTTCTATTATTATTATTAGAACAGATAGATATATTACTAAATCAGCCTATCTACCATGTACTTATTTCTAACTGAGCCAGGTTGTTAATTGATAAGCTAGCCCTTAGTCAGCTTATTGCTAGCATTTAATGAGAATAAAATTAGTTTTTTGGCAAGTGCCAAAGCAAGATAGAATTCACTGGGTTTATGTATGCAATACCTAAAATGTCCAGGAAACTTACAAAAAGGTACAAGAAAAAATCACATTTCAAATTTTCTGACTTTTCTGATATTAATGAAAATATTTTTAAAAAATGGTGATTCATATTATGACAGAAGATGAAACTTGGATATTACTTGTTTAAAAATCTGAAACAAAATTACAATCATAAGAGTGGAAGTATGCACCACTACCTTGCAGGCAAAAAGAAATTTCAAGCAGAAAATCTTATGAAACCGCACATTATCACACTTACAAAAACAAATGTATTCTTTTAATAGAATACATGCATTGAGTCTCAACAACAGAATCTGCTGCTTAGAGTGAAACAATGAAAAAACTAAAATTTGCTATCCCAAACTTATGACATATAATGTTGGCTTCCAATATTTTTTTTCCCCATTGTGCAGATATCTTCACTTCTCAACTGTCACATAAAATCTACCATATCATTTGGATGGGACCAATTGGACTGCCCCTCTATAGTCAAAAACAACATGTAAAACTTAAAATATTCCAGATAATTTCAATAAGCTTAACTTATGATTTGAAGTATGGTTAAGTCATAAATATATTTGACAGTACATGATAGAAATACCATTTCCAGAATAAATATATCATTTCTTTTAGTGCTGAATACATTAAAAAAAAAGAGATTTTATACAAAAAATTTTCACTAATTAATAAGTTAAATTAAATAAATCAAATGTTTTAAAATTGTTCAATGAATCAAAGGTATATAATGGATATTGAAATAAGCATAAAATATATTATTTGTTATTATTAGAGAATAAAAGCATATTTGAGTCAAATAATAAAACTTACACATTTATAAATCTAAACACTTGAAGGGTCAATCAGTAAATTACAGCAAAGAAAAAATGAAATAAGTAACCACTGACTAGAATATTTAAAAAGTAATAATAAAAAAATGCATAACTATTGTTCTTAGCTACTCAGTAATACCTTCAACACAAGCAAAAGATAAATTTACACAACCAGGATATGTGTAAACAGGATCTCCATTCCTAACAACCTGTGGTAAATTATTCATTATCTTATCTACCAGTCTTTCAGCTAATTTTTCAACCCAGGCATGATCATATGCCATTTCTTTTTTTGAAATTTCACAAGCAGCTCCTAATCCAACTGCCAATGGTGTCGGCACTGTTCCACTGCGAAGTCCTCTTTCTTGTCCTCCTCCACTCTGGATAGGTTCCAATCTAACACGTGGTCGACGTCTGACATATAGAGCTCCCACACCTGACAATAAGTTATTAATAAATTTAATAAGCACTAATTATAAAACTTCATCATGTTTTATGTCAATAATTTAAACACATAACTGATATATAAATATTTTGAAATTTAATATGAAACCCTATCATCAAATAATAAAGCACAAAAATCAAATAACAATGACTGTATACTTTCAATACATAAACTGATTAATAGGCTACATCCTACATTATAATTTTTCATCATGTGTAACCATCATAAATTTTGTGTAAAATAAATTTTGTTCCCATTTAAAATGTATAATGTTTACAAGAAAAAAAATTAATACTTATATCATATTTATCTAATAATGTTAAAAGCTTGGTATGTGTAATTGCGTGGTTTTTGTCAAGGTGG